>JAVQJL010027219.1:0-15723 GCA_036024295.1 Nannoperca obscura
TTTGTGTGTGTGGAAGTTGGTCTCGACCGGCTCCATGTGATTGAGTGCCCTGAGATAACTTTGTTATGATATGGCGCTATATAAATAAAATTGAATTGAATTGAATTGAATTGAATATACAAAAAAAAAAAAGCTCCCGCATAAGCTGACGAAGCCCAGCGTACTGCAGCACACAAAGTGACGTACTGGGTTTAGATTAATTCTAGCTCTAGATTTAATCTAGTTGTGATTAGATCGCATGTTCTTCTATGTTCTCCTTCTGGTCTGAGTAAAGGAACGGTGACTGGTGCCTGGCTACATGCACAAAGAGATGGGTTCAAATACTGGTATACACATAATTAGACAATTAGCACAGTAAGATATTTAACAGCTCATAGCAAGGGCTTCATCCAATTTCCCTTTCAACCACAGTCTTACAGTCACAGCACCCCTAGTCTTGTTTGGGTCACAATCCAAGAGGGAAGACTGGCCAAAACCTTTGATCTGGAGATCAGAATCTGAAACTTGTTCTCTATGCCAGAAATAATTGTAGTGTGTACATGTGTGCAGCTATGTGTCTTTGTATTTAGGCGTGTGGGCACGACAGAGAGACAGACAGGTAGAGAGAGAGAGAGAGAGAGAGAGAGAGAGAGAGAGAGAGAGAGAGAGAGAGAGAAAGTTGGAGACAGCTTTCAGGGGACACTGTGAACCAATAGAAAAAGCCAATGATCTTTCGGGGCCCAAATGTACAGTGTCCCTGAGGTGATCAGAGCTGTGACCTGACACTCCAGCGTCCCAGCATGCTCGGCAGATGTGGGTCAACTGACATCTGTTTCTCACTACAGCCTGGGCTCAGCTCAGCTCGGCCCGACCCAACCCTGCTGCCATATTCATCCTAATAACCACTCCCATAATCACCAGGGATTATTCTAATATTAGTGAGAGCACACACACACACACACACACACACACACACACACACAGTGACTGCTCTGATTAAGGTATAGTGCTCCATATGGTTTTTCTGAGGGTTTTGGGGGGGATTTGTATGTTTTTAGCCTTTCAGTGAAAAGGCTTGAAAAAGCCAGCTTAGAGAGGACTAAAGAGAGCCCCTGCATAAATAATATTGGAAAATAGCCTGGGCAAGAGGGGGGTCATGCTGGGGTGAGACGTGGACTGCCAGCAGAGGTGCTCTGACAATGACAATGCATTGTAAGGCTGCTGCACGGATATCTGGCCTTGAAGTTAGGCGTTGAAGTGAGACAGCAGTGTGCTATTCTGCCTCCATAAAGGAGGGATTTTAAACCACTGACAGGATGTGTGAATCAAGATGGCACATTCACCACACAACAGGACTAGAAAGAGACACTGCAGGGGGCTGTCAAGACAGACCCTGAGTGAGCTGGGAGGATTACCATATAATGATGAAAGATGATGAAGACTGATGAATAGATTGTTGGAGCTTTAGTTATGGGGGAGGAAGGGCAACGTGTTTCTGCGAGGAACTTGACATTTCAAGCATGGATGCCAGAGCTTAGCATTTTGTGTGCAAAGAAATGTGCAGCTTTACTTATACAAGTGATTGCTTGTTTGTGCATTATCTTTAATGTAAGCCAGTTTTGCATTGTATGATCGTAAACTCATTACGTTCCGAGCATTCTTGTGCTACACGTCTTTCTTTTTGTGTTGTGTGAAATCATCTTTCTCCCCCCTTCTCCAGCTCTCCCTTTTTTTCCCTAAGAGGTCTATTTGTGGAAGTCATGGCCTGCTGCTGTTTACGATTCTCACTGGGCCCCTACTGCTGGTGTTTTTTCCCGCACACACACAAACATGTACACAGTGGGTTCTTACTGCTGATACTCAACTTCATTCTTTGCTGCAGCTGCATCTGTTGTCACCATGGAGACCTTGTTTATTACTTAACCCCCCCTGCTCACAAACACACAGACACACACGCAAACACTATGACAGAGAAATAGGCAGGCTGTGTCTCCCTCTGTGTTTGATTTGGTGTGATAGGACCCATCGGATCACAGCCCCAAGCAAGCCCAGGCCCATATGCACAAACACAGCAGTTGGCCTGGATGGATGCAGCAGGCCCATGCTAAACACAGAGCCATAAGCAGCACACTACCTAATCTCCTCCAGGCTGGTCTGGATAATGGCATTTGTCAAGGCTTTGACTCAACCTGCATGAGTCAGGAGGCCAGCCTGGCTACCTTTCCACTCACACATCACTAATATAAATAGAGAAACGAATAGTCATGCAAATTATGCACAACAAAGGAGCAGAAACATCTTGGTGGTGAGGCCTAACAGTGAATCTGCAATGTGTTGGGTGTGTTCATGCATACGTGTTCATGTGTGAGTACACAGGGCGTTAGCGAAAGGCCATCCCGCTTAGCGGGCGGCAGCATGCAGGCAGGTTTTTTCACGAGACGGGGAATCTGTTATGCAACATGTGAGAGCCTGCTAATCTTGCCGAACAGCCTGCTCCTCCTGGCCACCTCTTGGCCCGTACACACACAAATACGCACACACTCACAAACCTCCTGGCCATCTTTCTAGCCATGCATGGCTACACACCCAGGTGGCCTTAATGGGTTTAAGAGCAGTCGGAGATCCTCCTGTGCTTCTGTCCAGACCTGAGGCCTCCTGTCTCCACATGTGACTGCGCACAAAGATGTGTGAGAGGTCAAGGAGCCAAGAAGTCACCAAAACACACATTGATGGAAAACAATTGTCATTTATTTTAACTTGGTAATGGTCAAAGAGAGTGTACGATGGCCAGCAGGGACACAAACAAAGGCATTTAAATGTTTTATATCATATATGGGCCGATCCTTATTGATTGATCTGGCATTTGACACTTGCAGCTCCACATCTGAAGTAAAGGTAGCATAGTATAGGTGACCTATTGGGGTCAGGTGGCTCCACTCACTAAGATAAGTCTCTGCAGCATTACTCATCTTGTAAGCATATGCTGACCAGCTCCCAGCTGAGTGGCTCAGCCTGTAACAGATGCATACATGCACATGTACACCCACACACCTATATCAGTCATTAACACACAGCCAGAGGTCCTGTCCAAGATGACCTCCAGGGGATAGACATCCTGCAGTCTGCTCTTGTCTGTAATTCCTTGATCTTACATGTGCTACTACATAAAGCTCCTCTGATGGGTACTGAAGTAGAGCAAGGGCCTGAGCTTGTTATTATCCATCTAGTTTGACATAGGAACAATCCAACACCAAGTGTGAGAATATTAACCAGTAGCCAAACTTGCAGAGCACAATCACTACAACACTGAGAGAGCCTTCAAAAGTGGCTTCTTATCAGTAACAGTTTGAGTTTATTCCATGTGTGCCCACAGCATTTCTTGCCATTTGGCCCCTGTTCCATATTTGTGACAGCTTTGATGTGCTGCGAGGCTTCAGGCCCTCTCTGCATCCACAACTGCAGCACACAATAAATACTTTGATAACAACACAATCTGTAACTCCGGCAAAAACAAATAACACAGCGGTCCTTACAAGAGTTCTTTTGTCAGGGTTTGGTTCTGGATTCGTGAACCGAACAAAACAATTGGTTCCAGATTGAGGCGGGCTTCTGTTCTCCCCAGGGGGATGGTTTAAATATATCAGAGGAGAGAGAAGCAGGAACAACAGTGGAAATGGTGAGAAAGCAATTGAGAGCGAAGGAATGAGTGAAATGGAAAATAATTCAACCATGTGTAGTGTGGGAACATTTAAAGGCAAGGGATGCAAGGATGGATACTAGATAAAGTTTTACAATAAAAACGGGAAATAAAATATGAAACAGCACAAAGAATTTAGACAAAAAACTGCTCATTTGTGAACTCACACAAGGGAGACTCAAAAGTAAGTAAATGTATGTACATTTTGAAAAGAATTAAGGGAAGTGAGTTGCAAGATAAAAACTTAAATAAATATTGAACAAAAGAAATGTTTGTTATACCAAATTAAATACATGTATGTCCATATCAAAACAAAAAGGTTTTCTCACCCTCTAAAATACATGTTTATGCAAAGTGTTAGTTAAAGATGTCACAGAAGTTGATGGTACATTTGTTTAACAAACTGAGTGAACTTACTGTCCCGTTAGCAACCAAGCTAATGGTTAGCAAGTGTGTTAGCTTTTCATTAACTCTTTATTGAATGGGATGATGTATAACACTAAGAGAAAAAAGCCAGAGGGGAGTAAACAGAAAAGCACAGAGAAAATAGTAAGACGCTCAGAGAGCTATTGTGACTGACTAGCGCTAGCGTGTTCCTGGCTTTGTTGAGTGTCAGCCGTTAGCTCGCCAGCTACAGTAGTTCACCAACAAAGGGTGATTCCTCTTTCGTCGGAGTAAGAGCTCCTGCCTGCAATACTGTGCTGACCTTGTACTGTACACAGCTTACCATGACTATACAGCACTGTCCTTTGTCCTATTTTTGGAAGACTCCACCTGTGTGTAGACAGCAAGTTAACTGGATGTTCAAAGATGGGGGTTGAGTGTGGGTGTGTTATTGAGGTTATGTAGGGGGCACTTTCCATTCCAGATGTTTGGTTGAATCAGGCCTGCAACACTTTCACCCACCTCCCAACCCACTCTCAACATTTAACAAGCTTACTTTCCGTGGCGTAGTAGCCCTGAAGGACCGGATGGCACATTGCTACTCTGTGACATCAAAATTGGTCTATTTTGTTTCTTGTTTGTAGCTTAGAGGGAGAGAGGAGATGGACATTTTCTCAACTTTCATTATGTTAAAAGACTCTCGGTGCTCTCTTTCTCTTACACACATACACACACTTTCTCTCTCGCTTTCAAGTGCATGCTTCATTCTTGAGAGGATGTACCAAAAAGGACCTGGCACGAGTTTGGCTAAGGTCCAACTGCTTTCACACACACACACACACACAAATACACACAAACACCGGGCACACTTAGCCCCTATCTTGGGTGATTACATAGCCTTTCAAACTCATTTACACACACAAGCAGTCAAGCTGAAAACTAATTTGTCCCAACATACACAAATACAAGCATACACTCATGCACTGACACACACACTTTCTCACACCCACAAGCATAAACACAATATTAACAGAGCGAGGATAAGGGAGGCGGAACAATGTGAGAACACCAAAAACTACACAAATACACAAACACACATGTTAAGACATAAACCATAGCGATGTCCAATCTCAATTCCAAATGGTGATAAGTGACAGTAATTTGACATGACAGCTATGAATTGTAGTATTAAACAATATGAATCTGATGTCACAAAAGGACACTGCTCCTGTGGTGGATGGCAGGCATCAATCAACCAATCACCTTATGGTTCCTGAAGTCAAACTCAGATTCCATTGGATGATGAAAGAGGAAGTTTCCTCCTCCCTCCTTCACTTCCCCAACACCTTCCTCCTCCTAGATTCAATACTGCACCCTCAGCCATTAGCTGAGGCAGTACCTGTTTGGTCGGCTAATTACTCATTATCCAAGCTTCAACGGGCGTGTGTGTGGATTTGTATATGCGTGTGTATGTGCCAACAGATGTAAACAGGAGGCAGGGACACACTTGGTAGGAAGGAGGCTGCTGTCGACTGAGCATCCATGCAGGGCACTGGGGGAATGAAGACAAACTGCTGCACTGACGTATAGATGTCAGTTTGTGTGTGTGTGTGTAGAAGACAGACAGACAGACAGACAGACAGACAGACAGACATACAGACAGACAGATAGACAGACAGTTCTCCAGTTGTTGTGTCCCAGTGATGGCTCCACAGGCCATCTGACACGTCTTCCTGTTTGGACATCAGGCCCCCGAGGACATACACAGCTGGGGACGGGACAAAGCTAGCTCCCTCTCTATGCATCCACAATCACATAGTGTCGTCTATAAGGTCCCATATATCAGTGACACATTCTCCTTTTAATGTGTGACTAGCAGCCCATGGTCACATGAAGGATCTAACAGCAGCTGTGGGAAGCACACAGAGGAGCATCTGTATATACGCATGGGTGTGAGAATATGTGTGTGTGCATGTTCTTGTCAGTTTAGTCTGAGTCAAACAAGTTTCTTCTGACATCACCTTGTCATCTTTGTGAAGCTACAGTATCCAGAAAATGACTGTGACAGAAGAAAAAATGCAAAAATCTGTATAAAACCACAGCTGCATCTCTGAGAAGGATGAGCCAACTGTCACAAAGTATAGAGACAAACAAAAAAGGCAAAGCAAGGTCTTACACCTGTTTTGTTTGGAGTTGTTGGATCAAAATGTGATTTTTTTTTTATTGTATTATGTTCAGTTTGTTTAAGTTTGGGAGGTAAGAATATGCAAAACAAACTGGTACTTCCCAAAGAACTTGAGTTGAGTCTGTTGGAAATACCCTGATACTACCCATGTGGACCTAACAAATCACATGATTAATCACACTACTGACTGTGTACTGCATAACATATACTGTAAACGTTATGGCCAAAAGTAAGTTCAAACCCTTGTCTTCCTCTCAAAGATCCATGTATTTGTTGCGCCCAGCTTTCTCTTTCAGTTTTGTCCATAATGGCAAATACCAAAATAACCACTGTAGGAAATAGGGTAATATCTGGTGCTTCAGTGAAGGGAAATATGGTTGCTTTTTGTGATTTAACCTGATCTGACTGGGGTACTTTCACATAAAATTCTTGCCTACTGTAGCTTTAAGAATATATGACCCTTAAGATGCCTGTCTAGATTTACAACAGCATTTCCACCCATGTTCTTGTGTCAGCAAGCTTTGGTGCGGTTCTAGCCTTGGGCACTTTAACATTTAGCAAGGCGTAGCATTTTATCCCAGCCACACAAGGTCTGATAAGAGAGAAGACATGTGGTGCATTAGTGTGCCATGCTAGTAATTCCTGCTTTGATATGAGCGAACCTGAGGAGGACGAGGGAAATATCTTAGCCAGCCATGCCAGTTAAGCTAGCCTTGATATGGGACAAGACGTGTGTGGGAGATAGAGGAAGAAGCAGAGAGACTCTTCTCCTCATCTCTGGGCAGCAGGATTAGAATGTTTACCCGCTAATGTCTTTAGCTATGCTGAAGCAAGAAACACACACACACAAATACATACACACTCTGATACACATAATGTAGATACTGTACATACAAACATAAAAGAATAGACATGTGTTGCATTTGCATCATTTCACACACAAATATATATACACCCACACATACATATAAACACACACACATATATAGATCCAGTACGTTTAGCTGGCCTGGCCTTGCTTTGTGTATTTGTGGGTGCTGAGGTCTGCACCCATCTGCTCCTTGTGTGTGTAATCTGCCTCAGACAGGCTACAGCGCTTAAAGGGGCCAGACTGCAAACACTGCACTGCACTGAGACACCTGCCACAGGGCTAAGACCAGAGCCCTGACACACAAACACACACAGATGGAGAGGCCACAGTTACCATGGACAAAGCAGCACTCGATTACTGCCTAAGAAGTGTGACATTCAGGTGTGTTTGCACTGTTAAAGACAGTGTTTTCATTTAGACCTGTGCATTTCCTGCGGTGTGTGGATTTTATGTCCCTGTGTTGCAACTGTCAGTCCTAATTGGTTGGTATTAATCGTCCATGGAGGAGGCACATTTGACAGTTCTATAACTACAGTGTTCATAATGCTCCTGGTGAGGAGGGAAAAATCTCTACTTATCCTCGTCTTGAAGTCTAGCTTTGAGCATCTGCTGTCAGAGTGTCACGTCTGAATTTAGCAAATGCCCAGGCACGAGGTGGCTGCGTTCTAAATGCCCAATGCTCAAAGGAGTGTCTGTCGTGCTGCGGCTCGGCGTGCCAAATCAGAGCTGGCTAGGAGCTCCCTATAGGCGAACAGATGGCCATTACTATCATTTATAACTTATTAGGGCCTATAATCCTACCTGCGTCAAACACGCCCCGACGCTTAGGGCTGGCTCTCTTTTTTTCGCCTCATTTAAAACAGTTCTATGTGCCAGAAAAGTCCTCATCACGATTTTCTCTGTCTCTCTTTCTGTCTCTGTATTTTTAATCTGCAAACTGCGTGGTTGACACATATGTGCAGGGATAATATGATATAGGGTTATCTTTCCTTTAAATCAACAGTCAACAGATTGCCCTACGATGGTGCAGAGCTGGAAGCTGATAGTACTGGATGGAAAATCAGGCGCAACATGCGGTGGACAGTAATTTTCACCAACTGTAAAGGAGAGTCATACACAATAATATTTATTTTCATAACATTGCACTGTTTTGGCCTATATACTGCAATCATAGCAACAATAAACAACTCTTCATTTGAAATCATATTTTGCAAGCCCATGTTACTGACTGTGATATTGGCAGAGTTGACATTTTACAACTCTTTGACTTGATTTTAAGAGAAAAATATTGAATAAAGTGCTGATGGTTTACCACAGCGATTATTCACATTCTACAAGATATCTGCGTCCTGACAAAGTCCTTCCTCCTACTTTGTCAGTCTCTTAGTCTGGCTCCACAGAGGGAATCGTCAGTGATGCCTCACATTCACCACCCAAGCAGGTGTGGGCATTGACGTTTCTGCTGTGAACAGGCTGCATCTGTCATGTGGCAAAACAGAAATAGCTGCAATCAATGTCCCCCACGGACTCACGCACACACACACACCCACATACACATGCTACACTTGCACACACCGCTGTTCTCCAGCAAACAAGGTTTTGTGGAACAATCATTGTAAACCACCGTGGCCACCAGTGAGAGCAATCGATTGGCCTTTGCATTCTCCTTGAACTTCGCTCCATCTTCAAAATGATCACAGCATTGATAAGGCCGGGAAAATCCCGAAACCTTTGACTCGATGTCACACCTCCCATCTGTCGCCATTTTGCAGCGGCTACTTTGTTGCAGCCATTTTGTGTCCCGGCCATTTAGCACTCTATTGAGCTTTAGCTGAGGATGCCAAATGGCACGTGTGAACCCCCCCCCACACACACACACCCCACCCAATCATTTGTGATCGTTTGGATGATAGACAAATAGATGGGCAGACACGCAGGCAGACAGAGGGACAGAAGGAAGGCAGATGACTGGCTTTGATGAGCTTTATGGGGATGTGTGCAGAAAGACAGACAGACAAATGTGTGTCGGCAAACAGACAGACAGATAGACAGACAGAAGGTATATATACGTGTTTTTGTGTGTGTGTGTGTGTGTGTGTGCGTGTGCATGTGTGTGTGTGTGAGCGGATGTCAGACCAGGTTGTGTGTTCCTGCAGTGGCAGAGATGAGAAGGAGAGAACAGGAAGCTGCTCTCCTGGAGACAGATGGACTGCCATCCTGTGGACACACACACAAACTCACGCACACACAAACACACACACACACACACACACACACACACACACGGAGAGTGACACACAACAGCACAGCCAGCAAGAGAACATATCAGAGCACGACTGCTGAAAACAGAAAAACACACTAACATGCTAGCCTAAACAGGCATCATGGACACACACGCAGCATATTTATTCAAACAAAACTAGACAGGCCAAAGTTCACCGCGCAAGACATGAGCATTAGCTGTAGCCATTGTTGACTCTGCAGAGAACTTCTTGCTGTGGTTTAATCAAGAAACTAAGCCTTGCCTTCACTGATTCATTGCGAGTTTCTTTGCATAGAATCTCAGCTAAATGTCTAAAATGTAAAATCCACCATGAACACAGCGAGATGCTCATTGACGAACATACATGGCATGCTCACATTCAGAACAGGTGTTAATGCTTCCAGCCTCAGGTATATGGTGACAACCTTCTCACACCCAACTTGAGAGCTCTGGCGGATCTAGGCTACGCCAGGTTGTCACACAGGATGTGTTATGTGTACACACACACACACACACACACACATTCAGCTTCTTCTCTTCACTTTTCTCTGTCTTTCTTTTGAACAGAGACACACAGGAAAAGGAAGGAACAAGAAAGTGAGGGAGTGAAGATGAGAGTCTGCACAGACATCGACTCCAGCAGCGACAACAGCAGTATCACACCGTGTGTTTGGGTGTTTCTGCGAGCGTCTGTGAATGTGTGTGTGTGCCCGGACGCGTGTGTTAGGTGTGTTTCACAGGATTGCCAACACATCTCCTCGCAGCGAGAGCCCTATAGGAACAGAGACATCTGTGGAGTGAAAGGACGCCAGCTTGCATGGCCGTCTCTGGAGAAAGAAGAGGATGGGTGGAGGAGAGGATGAGGAGAGGAGAGGAGTAGGAAGAGGAAGAGGAACGGGCAGGAGGATGGAGGAGAGTGGGCAGGAGCTTCAAACCTTGTCTGTCAGACGATAATTAGAGAAGTCCCATCTACTTTAGACAGATATGAAAATGTTTCATTTGAACAAGTTTCTCGATCGTGTACGTAGTCCTAAAGTAAAACAAGTGAACTTGAAATCTTAACTAACTTAGCCTGTTCCCACATTTTCGGTCAAAATCAAGTCATATGATAACCTCATTTCACATTACGTTGAAACAAAAGGATTAACTATCCTATCAGTTGATAAGTTTCTGTCACTTGTATTGAAAAAAACTTTTCAAGATCAACATTCTTTCAGTGATCTTTGATGTGGTATTCCTGACCCACCATACAAAGTTGAAAACGAGCGAGCAATAATGTGAATCACATAATTGCATGTGATTTTGTGGTGATTCACTTTTGTACGATGACTTTGAGAACATAAACCTTGGACATAATAACCAAGAATAAAAGTATTGGTAATGTCTGTCTTAGTGAGGAATTCATTCGAGCAAGAGCTGCTGTATTTTATGTTCAGAATAAAAAAGTGGAGAAAGAAATGCCCACAAGTGAATATCAGCAGATCAGCAAATAGATTTTGGAGACATTGGCCTTCTTCAACAATTAAGTTGATGACAGTACAAGTAAATGTCCTCCTTGTGTGTACAAGCAAGTGCACTCAAGCAGATGTGCACTGCAGACCTTGGGAGTATAAGCCAGGGAACAGGACACAGGTGCACCTGCTCTCTGCTCTCGATGAAAGGTCAGCCAAATTCAGAGAGGGATGCAACCTTCCAGTGAGCGTGTGTGAGCGTGTGAGCCAGTAAAAAAAAAAAAGTAGTGTGACGAGAGAGTGACACAAGAACTATTATGGTGAATTTATAGTCTGAATATGTACAGTAAATATCTGTTAGGCTCTGTTATTTGCAGATTTAGTGCTGTAGTTTATTCCCCGCATCTCGTCTTCACCACAGACCTTTCATTGCCACACGTGGCTCCGCGCCGGTTGCCAAAGTGCATTTCCAGCGATCTGAGCAGGTATACAGGAGAAAACATGTGCAGCCGGACCAGTGCCAGAAGAGACAGAAGGTCCACAATGATGTTTCACTACATAGATTATGCAGATACCACGGTCAGAATGAGGATGAAGAGAACAGAGAGGGAGGGGAACAGACAGAGGGAGAAAGAGAACGCGAGAAACAGACAGAGAGATGGAGAGTAGGCGACAAACAAATACAGACAAAAAGAGAGGACAGAAGATGGGAGCGCACACAGAGAAACAGAGCAAGTGTAAGCATGAGAGGGAGGACATGAGAGACAGAGAGAGGGAAGTGAAGCAGGGAGGGGTGTGTGCAGGCTACAGCTGGCAGAGGGATTCCCAGAGCCAACTGCCAGTGTAGTGGAGCTCCTTAACAACTTCACAGGACTCTCAGAAAGGAGCTTTAAAGTGGCCACATGGCCTGGCCAGCACAGCAGAGCAGAGCAGCAGGCTTTACTGGGGCTCTGCGCACACACACATTCATGCACAAGCATTCATACACACACACAAGCTCAAACAAGACTCAGCCCGCCAGCTGCTGACAGGGACAAGAGTGTCCAGAGCGATAAATCTGTGAGCATGTGCCTGTGTGTGTGTGTGTGTGTGTGTGTGTGTGTGAGAGAGAGAGAGAGGGAGCGGGGTTAGGAAAGAAATAGCAAAAGAGCAAAAAGCCTCTTCTAGCCTTACATGCCACACAGAAGTCACTGTATAGCATAACAGTCACATATTTGCATAAAAATATGAAGTTGGCCTGATATGCTTGTCAAAGCTGCTTCACCAATATTTGCCTCAACTCATACCTGCAAACCCTTTCATCTGCTCGTAAGCTGCCGCTTTGCACAAAACTGCTGTCCTCCTCCTCCTCCTCCTCCTCCTCCTCCTCAGTACCTACAGTACACCTCCAGGAGTGAAAACATGTCGCACATGCTGTTCAAGCAAAGCAGCTTTGCTTTTTCGCCGCTTGATTCCTCCGATAACAGCAAGCAGCGGCTGATCATCAAATGTTTTCAACGAGTTAAGCCCCCTAATTTCGGAATCGCCGCCTGATCCTTGAAATGCCAGTGCTTGGTGCAAAGTAGAAATTGGTTCTTTTTTTCCCCCCGCTCCATTCATATGCTTGATTATCATTATCCCTCTTTTGAGCTGAACTTTGAGGAAGGGATGGAGGGGGTTGAGAGACAGGGGAGAAAAGGGGGAGGAGGCCAGTGGATGAGATGCCATCACACACCCTAACTCTGTGTGTGGTGGGACAAATATCTCCCTCTCTTACTTTCTCTTTCTCAAACCTCTACTAGACGCTTGTCTGTCTGGATCAGCAAAGTGTATTTTCCAGGGGTTGTTTGGCAACAAAGGTTTTTTTCAGTCGGGATCGCGGTCTTCCCTTTTTTTCCCACCATCACTATGCTAGACCACCACTATACTAATGGTGGGGCATTAGCATTTCAAGGAGCCTCCATTAAGGAGGGCAAGAAAAGCTGCTCTCAGCGGGGGGAAATCCATTTTGTCCCAGGCTCCAACATCTGCTGCAGCCGTCCCAGCCAGAAGGACGCTCGGATAAGAGCCCTCTGATTTACTGTAATGACAGACAGACAGATAGACAGGCAGAACGGATGACCATATGCGGAAGCGAGGGAGAAAAAGGAAAAGACAAAAACAACTTCTGTCTTACTGTCTGTCATTTTCTGTTGCTTTCTATGTGCAGTCATTGGTGGTGGTGGTGTTGAGGGGAGGGTCATGGGAAAGACAGGTTGCCAGATTAAGCTCTGTTGGGTAAAATCCTTTACGCCCAAAGTAGCGTGCGGAAGAAAAAAAGAAATATCTTAAAAATAGAATGTCTTAATATAAAAGAAATAGTAATACAACAAGAGTGGTGAGAAGACATCTGTGGGCATAATGAGAGAGACTCACAGGCTGGATGTCATCTGGTCCCACATAATGGCTAAAAGACCTGAACCAAGAAGAGAAGACAAGTCAAAGAGAGCGGCAGAGAGACAGGCAAACAGAGGGCCTTGATCCCTGCCCCATCTGTCCTGCTTCTCCCAGCTCCCTCTATCTCCTTCATCCCTCGCTCTATCGTGGTCTCCTGTTTGCTGTGGTCTAAACCTACTAAGTCCCTCACCGTCCTAAAGCCCGAACAGCACGGAGGTGAGCTGAATCACACCCTGGCCAGCTGGGAGTTGAAGCTTTTAGCAGACAGACAGACAGATACACACACACACACACACACACACAGACATTTCTAAACTGGGAAAACACCAGCAGAAACTTGAGGGTTTTTATCTTTGTAGTAACGACTGTAATATAACGACACTCTGGCCTTCTAATGACAGAGTATGTTGCAATTACATGACCTTTTTTCCCATCCAACTAGAGCGCCTGTGATGTCATGGCGCCACCGCGCAGATATTTTTATGTTCATCTGCGTAGAACATGCTTGATAATAGCACGTTCTCCGAGATGAACACCGCAGCAATAGAAGCAGACGTTTAACAACCTCTGGGTTGCTGTGACACAACACAACACCACTGATGGATAACGACTGTTGCCACACACCAAAACAAAAAACTCACTCCTGCTGATAAACACTGCATTTTTTTACTTACAGGGCAGCATATCTGACTGTTTGGCTGGATAACTCGCGAAAATTCATCCGTCTCTGCTCTATACCATCTTCTAGGATTATAGATACAGATATGAAGTGTCTGCTGGAGTTTTAACAGATGGAGTGCCTCTATTGGGAAGGCCTTTTAAAGAGTTTTCTCCCCCAAAAAAACAAAAAACACAGCAAGATATGCATGCAAAATATAACAGGCCTTTTATTCATATATACAATCTTAAAATCTTGGTTTGATTTAGAGGCAGAACCTAACCTGCTGTTAGGGAGAGGTAATTGTTTCCAAATATGTTCAAGATATTACTTGACCTCAGGAAAATCTTGAAACAATTTGATACGTATTGGAAACAACTGAAATTATCTGCTAATTAGCTTTTGGAAGATCATTTTCATTGGTTCTGGGAAAAAAATATGATTTTAATGTTTCCAATGCTGGATTTAATGACTTAATTAAGATTTGCTTTAGCTGCACACGCGCACGCACACACACACACACACACACACACACACACACACACAAGCTGCTAGGTCGGCCCAACCAAGTCTGTCAAGGAGAAGGAGGGCAATGATGTCATCAAGCCGAGCCGGTGCATCACATCATCAGCGGCTGACCCTGGTGATGTCACCTGGCTGCTTTCACCACAAGAGAGCCATTACATGTCGGAGAGGTGTTTAGAGCACACAGTCATTACACACGCACACACGCGCACACACACACACACACACACACACACACAGCCAGCAACTCCAACTGAACAAAACAATAAAACTTGGAACACAACAATGCATTGGATGGTACAGAAACCTGGTCAATTTGGAAAGCGCTTTCTCTCTCATTGTCTGTCTGTCTGGTGCCACCCAGCCTCAGTTGCGATGCCACAGCTTTTACGCAGCACCAGCCTGATTGATGCCTTTTAGTCCGTGTGGTCCAGACGTAAGTCATCCAGGCCACTTGCTTCACTCTGTTTACTAGTGGGTTACTTCTTACAAACAGAACCACACACACATACACACACACATCATCTCTCACTCTGTCTCCACAGGTCTGGGTCTGAGCTCCATCTCTCCTAACAATTATCTTTGGTGTGAGCTCACAGATTGGGCACCTCAGAGTCTGGGGCTGTTACAGACGAAGCACATGCTGGCCTAGAGATGTGTTTACAAGAACTGGGGGGGTAAAGTGTGTGTGTGTGTGTGTGTGTGTGTGTGTGTGTGTGTGTGTGTGTGTGTGTGAGAAAGAAAATATATGAGAAGTAAGAGCAGAAGGCTAGCTTATAGTGTGCTACAGTCAGCAACACTTTAAAAGGAAGGCTTGAAGTGCTCTTCCCGCTACCGGATGATGTCCAGTGTGTACACACAAAGACACACTACAAACATGCACACGCATACACACACACATACACAGAGCCAGATGGACAGCAGTGCTAAGGCTTAGTTTAATGACAAAAGGACCCTCAATCTGGACACGGATTTATCACTCACTTTAAAGTCCATCTGCGAGAAGTTTGGACTGAAAACACAACTGCACAATCTCTCTGCCTTCCTCGGGCTTGTGTTTGAGCAACTTAGCAACTCTCTCTCTCACTCACACACTTTCCCACACACCGAGTCCCATACCTCTCCTTCATCTGTAACAAATCTGAATGATAAATGTTTGGAGATGGGGGGGCAGTGGGGTGGTTGGGGGGGGGGGGGGGGGGGGACCAAAAAAAGGCAAATAAAGATTCACAGCCTGGTGGCGAAAACATGGAGGCATGCAACCAAAGGCCTTTATTTCCCGGGGTTATTGGTGT
>JAVQJL010027224.1:0-27312 GCA_036024295.1 Nannoperca obscura
GTGAGAAGAGGGACTGTTACGCACGGTGCGTCTCCATCATGACGTCGCGAATTAGCCCAAGATCGTAGAGCGAGAGAGAGAGAGAGAGAGAAGAGGAGGGGAGCGTGGTGAATCGGTGTTTCGTCGTTTACGGGGATGCGTTTGTATATAGTGCATGTCGATTTTGTTTTGTGTGGATTTCTGTCATTTCTTACCTTTTGCCGTGCGTAACCGCAATACGTGGAGACGACCCGAACGAGATATACGTTTTGGGCTTTTTCTTCTTCTTCTAACATCCTGTTTACGGACGGAGCAGCTTGCACATTTCTAGCCATACGAATACAGCCATAACGAGCGTTTGTTAAGATGCACATTTCTACCAAATAATCCGACACCGGGCTCTCCCCGATCCACCCGGAGGACGCGCCGTTATCTCGCCTGAGCGCATCGGAACTGATAGTAAGTACACACGCTACGGCTTTGCTTCAGGGGACTGGATGCTGCTGGTACTGTGGGTCGCGATGTTACACTACTATCTGTTCAGAAAACCTTTCCGTTGCTCGTGTAGATGATCAACACTGACGCCAAAATCCGCGCCTCATTCTCTATGCAGAGGCCACGCATCTCCGATGGGCACAGGCCAGATTTGTTTGGAGTTCCTCCTCGTGAGGAACCATCGCCATCCTGTCTGCATTTACTCTTTTTATGCGTGATCAAATGAAAAAAAGAGGACAGCGGGGTGAGATGTGACACCTTTTTAAACATCACGCAGCCGGTTTAAGCAGGTGACACGTTTTTTACCGGACGCTACTTTTGAGATCCAGTCGGTGGGGGGGCGGGGCCTGTGTGGGGCTTCTTAATATGGTCGGCCTTCCTCTACAGGCCGTCGCGGATTCCCTCGTCAACAGCCGACAAGTAACTACCGGCAGCATACGGTTGGTGGCACCCTTACTGTGACCCTCACGTCTCAACGGTTCACGCTCGGTCGTGCACAAAACACAGCGTCCGAGCCTACGTGCTTGTGCCCCGCGTGGACCCGCGTGCAGCTTGAAAACAGCCACTACATGCTTCTTGGTGCTGCAGTGGACCGGATCACCCCCTTTCCACCGCAGCTTCCGGCATAAACACACAAGGAAGGAAGCAGGCGACGGTGGCGGCGGGGGTGGAAGTGAACGGGCTGCGGGTGTCGGAGCAGCGGAGGCGCTGTCCGCGGTGCTGAAGTCTTAATTGCATTTAAAGCTTGAGGCTAGTTGACGGGCCGCCCCCCCTCCCCCTCCCCCTCCCCCCGTCTGCTCGGTGCTGCTGCAGCCTCTCAGGCCGCCTCGTCTGTGTCTACACTCACTACCATAGTTTGCTTTTATCCGGCTCAGTGTGCGATCGCTGACATTAATGACTCCTGCTGGGCTGCCCCCCCCACACGTTTCCCTCCACTCCCCTCCCTCCTTCCCACACAGGACAAAAGCACACACACACACACACTGGTGGTGTCTGCCTCCTGCATGCTTCTTGTCAGTGAACTCTAAAAATACACTGGATAATGCTAATGAAGTATCCAGCAGAGTTTGTCTGTCTTCCACGAGCAGGCCTTGCTGCCATCTGTCTCCCTCACTGTAGTGCTTTGCTTTGCTTTGTTATGCCCCCCCCCACACACACACCTACCCACTTCATACACACACACAAGCACCCTCCACCCCCTTAAGTGTGAGAGTGTATGGACGTGTTTGTTTGTGCATGTGTGACGACCTCGTGAAGCAACATTTACTGTTCCAAACTGCTCAAATGAGCAGCTATATATAGCGTGTTTGTCATCGATACAGCAAGTTTGTGTTTCCCTTCCTGCCAGGACTGGAGGCGCCGCGGCTCACGGGACTAGAAGGGTCTTGACTTTTTGCACATCACACTGTACTCGCACCGAATCTGCACGTTTGGCAGCCAGCGTGGCGGCTAAGTGGCCTGCCGTTTCAACATCCTCGTGAAGCAGATGGCGTCTTTAAGTTAATGTAATACTACGCTCCGGTTGTTATTGTTGCTATTTGTTGACATGACAGATATGATCATTATTGTTATTTGATTCAATTATAGATTCACTCTCCATTTAAAGGGGGACTCCGATTGTACGCATCAAAGTGTGTTTACAGGTGGAGCCCTACTACACATGTGGGAAAAACACTTATATAAAGCGTTTTGTGGCTCCAGAGGGAGCTGCGTGAAGTCTGATAATTAGCCTGGAGTGATGTCACTGGAGGCAGTGTTGGGTGTGGCTGAAGACTACAAGTCTGTAGTCCGCTCACTATCTGTTTGTGCCCAGCGGCTCAAGGCTACATTGAGCCGCTAGCAGAACACTCTAAATTTTAAGAAGATAGTATCTCTGGTTCTGATTTCTTTTATAAAATCGCCCATCGTGACTCTGACAAGGTGGTAGGAGTGCGGTGTTAAATCAGTGGGGTGCTCTTTCAATGTATTCCTTGCCAGTGAATTGGTGGGGTAGGTTATTGTGCCTTAAAAAGCTGTAAGGACACCTAAAAACACCTTTCTGCTGTGCAATGGGAGAGCTTTTGTAACCATAGTCTACAAGCTGTTCCAGAAAACGTTCAAACCCTGGCATGAAGAAAACTCTATTGAGTCTCTTGAGTTTTCCCCCAGTGTGAAATGTTTCCATGGGCAGCCACTTCAGCCATTAAAACCTCAGCTGAAACCTCGTATACAGGGCCTTTGAAATGAAGCCAAGCTGGCTATCAACTGAGCCTGGACTGTCTGCTCACTGTAAATACAAATAGAAGTGGAGAGAGGAAAGTGGACTTGCAGCTCATCCTCTCCGTGTGCAGCCAGGCGAGCTGGAAAAAGCTGCTTTTCTGCCAAAAAAGTTGATGCATCCCTTTAAGAAGGACAGACAGCAGCGGACCGAAAATGGCTGAAGAGTGTAGCATTAATACTGTCGGAATATTTCCCCAGTAACCTTTTTCTTTTTGTCTTTTCTGTCTTTCTCCAAAACTCCCACTTTCCCTTTCACACTTTCCTACTTTCTCTTTGAAACCTCTCTCTTCCTTCTCTTCCAGATCCTGAGATGGCACCGCTATTGTTTCTGATTATTTTCTATGCTCTTCCATCTCTTGTTGTGGCCATACATAATTCATCAACTGGAGGTAATTTGTGTGTGTGTGTGTTTGTTTGTGACTTGTGTGTTTATAATATGCATTAATGGACGCAAGTAACTCTGCAGAGATTGCTAAGTGACTTGAATGAAGCACTGTAATTTGTGCAGCAAGGAAGGCATCAGTTAAATCGACAATATATCTACATTATCTGGAGTCAGATGTTTCCCTCTCTGCTCTCGCCGTCCGTCCTTCATTCTCCCTCTCCTGTTTTCAGGCTGTGCCATCATTCGGCCTCCCAGGGATGGTGGCATCCGCTACAGAGGCCTGACACAAGAACAGGTACAGAGAATGCTGTTACTGCGCTGGATCTAATTGACAGAACCTCACCTGTAAACTCAAGCGCATTAAACCACCAGTTGGCTTTAAGATTTTCCAAATAAAATACACACAATGTTTTTTGCAGCTTAGCTTTCCTAGAATGATAAGGTGGTGACATTACATCAATTCAAATGACCTGGTGATGCTTACTTGATATTATGAGGGATATTTTAGCTAATGATGTGATAATGATAACGTCTAAGATTATTATTACACCATCAGTCAAAACTAAGTTGCATTCATATATTTACAACTTAATTGTTTGACATTTTGGGAAACATCCATATTTGCTTTCTTGCTGAGACGGGAGGACTGAGACCACTCTGACTGAACTACAGCCAACAGCCGGTTAGCTTAGCCTAGCATAAAGACTGGAAACAGGGGGAAACAGCTAGCCTGGCTCAGTCCAAAGGTAACAAAATCAGCACCTCTAAAAAAAAAATGACAGTATGTCTGAATGTAAATGTGAAAATATGAAGTCGGGGTTTAACAGGTTCAACGTATAGCCCACTCCATAACCCCCCTGTAAAAACACAAGTGGTCATTTTACACTTTAGGTTTTGTATGGATTAAATAAAATAATGTGCTAAGTAATTAGAAGTGCTGGTAGGTGGATTTTGTTAGTGTTGGATAGAGCCAGGCTAGCGGTTTCCCTCCGTTTCCAGTGTATATCCTAAGCTAAGCTAACCGGCTGCTGGCTCTAGCCTTATATTTAGATACAGATCATCTATATTTAGTTAGATGAGTGTCTTCTCATCTAACTCTCTGCAAGAAAGCAAATGTGTGTATTTCCCCAAATGTCCATTGCATTAATTAAAAGGACATTTTATTACATGTTGACATCAGTTGCTAGAGAACAATCTGCTGTCTCGTGCTCACCAAAGCCATACCCCAGGATCAGCTGCAACCTTTGACCTTTGTCACGTGACATCCAGCTCTCTCCCGCTAATCTTCCCATGTCTTATTCAGCTGTGAACGGTTTAATAAAAGCAGATATGTCACACAAAACCTTAAAACACCACAGGATGAACGGCGAGAAGAAGAGACTCACTAAAATCTGAACAAGCATGCAGACTGAGCGTGAAATGAAAGAGATTCTAAACATGAAAATCAGTTTACATTACTTGGGGGGTATTGCTCAGCCTGTGTAAACAGTTGCATAACGTCTTCTGTGGCTCTGAATCCAGTTTTGTCAAGTCTGAGAAAAAAGAAGCCATGGTGATGTCACCAGGTTATTTCAGCTTGGGCTTGAAGACTCACAATTTTAAACAGAAATCCTGCCTTACAAATTGAGGGCACAGAGTTTGAAATTAAAAATGGGCGTTTCCCAGGAAAGGAGGGTCTAATGAAGAGACACTCCCGGGTTGCATTATGGGAAATGTAGGATGGGGAGATTTTGGAGCTTGACTCATATTTGGGACTATAAATAAGCATATCTCGGCATCTGCTGCATCGCTTTTGACTATTCTTTTTTTAACTGCTTAACACGCATTAAGAATGAAAGTTTGATTAAAAGAAATCTGCTTTGATGCTACTTTGCTGCAAAAAGGAACAGATTTGCAGATCTGAACTGAACTAAACTAGACATGCAGTGTTTTGCCTTAAATAGTTTTAAGGGTGGAAAAATCATCTTATGCCACTTTGTCTGATATCACATAAATGCAGCTGCACCATTGCATCAAATGTAAATGATCTAAATGTCTTGTGCATGCATACATACATACATACACACGTCCCTAATATTTAGCCTGACAGATTTGGAAACTTTGGGTTCTCAATTAGTGTTGACTGACCCAGTAGCAGGTGAGATGTAACAGGCTGAGATGTTTGTTCCTTGCAAATCTCGTAACTTTATGGATGTGAAATGTAAATCGCTGGAGTACAATTAACTAGTTTAAAATTCTCAAGATGGCAACTACAGTGCTCCTTCTCCCTCCCTATGAATATACAAATACTGTTAATTTCAAAAGTTTCACTGCTGAATGCAAGATGTCTCTCACTTCACTGAAAAGTCCATTCTCAGCGTCGGACCACGATTCACATTGACAAGCTTTCTGATTGGAAAGTGCACGTGATAAACTGAGATTTAAGGTGAGCGCAGAGACATTTTCCCTCTTCGGCAGATGAATGTGAAAGCAGCCTTCTAGTGTCAATCTCTGCAGATACATCACTCTGCACAGTGAAGGTCGAACATCCAGGCGAAACGACAATAACCGAAATACCTATTTCAGCAGAGGGGGAATTTAATTCATTCTATACTGCAGCAAAATTCAAATTAGATGAGAGATTGATGCTATTTCAAAGTGTAAGAAGGATCCAAACCTCTACATCTGAGCCATTCACATGTATTGAATCTGATTGCACCACACTGGGTGTTCACACGAGTCAAACACACACACAGTACACACAACACAACACAGCGCAACAGGAAATTGGAACATAAAGTTTCCCTCCTCTCCCAAACAGAGTGAAGGTATAACTCAAAGTGTGACAGCCCATCAATTCAGACAATATTGCCGTGAAATATTCTTCTTAGTAGAGCTTTATTGTCACAGCCACATGGCACCGGAGTCTACTGCGCTGAGACAGAATGAAGAGGGTCCCTAACTGAACAAGAAAAACAGGCATGAGAGGGCATTAATCACGCCTTAATTGCTGTCTCGCCTTCTCCCAATCTCTGTCTCTCCGCCGTGTCTCTGCTACAGATCCGCAGTGTGCAGATCCTGCCTGTGGATTATGAGATCGAGTACATCTGCAGAGGAAACCGGGTAATCGTGGGACCCAAGGTCAGGAAGTGCTTACCCGACGGCACGTGGACGGACATCACGCACCACAGCAGATGCTGTAAGTCCTTTTTGGTCTAATTCTCATCCTCTTTTTATCCTGTACTCTTATCACAAATTTCCCTTTTCCAGACAATTATTGCGTATAACAATCGGTTCTTGCGTGTTCTGTCACAGTTAATAAAATAAAATCTCAGTTGTTTTGACAGCACGTTACCGCCTTCCCCCGTTTACACTACACACAGAGGAAAGTGTGAAATACTGTGCAACCTTCACTCGCACTTTTTAAGCAGTGGGATTGCAGTCGTTTTTACTGTCTACAGTACTAATGTGAAAATCCACAGTAATGCAAAGTGATGCAATCTTAAATGGAGCTTACATGAAATCAAACCCCAGCGTTTTATTGTTATAGTTTCCGATAACCTCCGATCATTTTTAAGCCTGCAATAACAACAGAAACAATGTATTAACACAACACTGACACATCATCACCTTTTAAGTTGATATGGCGAACGTGTTAGCAAACAGCCGCCTATTTACACATCCAGCAGTTACCGAGGCAACATTATCGTTCATTTTGGAGTCGTGTTTCTGTCCACCTAGTTATTGTAAATCCAATATTCACTATTTTCACTCTAGATTTTTGGTCTCCTGAAGGAAATCGGCCTCTTTAGCTGCTAAATGCTCCACTATGTTCACCAGCTAGTCGCTAACTGTGTCTGCTGTGGCCTAAAACTGTGCTATGAGAGCAGTGGGAGAGAAGCAAAACAGCAAAGTTGCAGAACACTGAAACTCTGTAGGTTTATCACTACGAACCTTCACATTGTCATTTCATACATTATTATAATAAAAATATCTATTAGAGCTGCTTTAAACAATTGCTGTTATATTGGAATTAGTCACACCTGTAAAAGATCATTAATGACATTAACAAGCTTTCTGATCAATCAAAAAACTGTGACAATTTAGAGAATATTCTGGTTGAATTTGAACATCTTCATTTCAACTCAAAGGCTCTTTAACTACCTTTTTTAACGTAAGCAGAGAACTTAAGTCGTCTGTGAAAACTAGAGCAAAGCCAGTCACAACATCGACCGGGAAGGTGTCAAAGTCACCGACCAGGAGTCAGTAGATGACCACAGAAAGATCATGGAGGCTGTTCACATCCGCCACCACAGACCAAGATCATTAGAACAGTAACAATGGTTACGATCTCTCTCCCATACGACCACTTGTTTTCACGTGACGACAGCTGCTGATGAAGACTGCGACAACTGGTTTAAAGCTTCAAAAAGCTAGAAAGTGGACCTTTGAGCCACGGTTATTTTGTCTCACATTTAGTTTGAATGTTCACAAATCATTTCAGTAAAATTCTTCTTTAGCTTGCTTGTCTGTATACTCTGCGGTTTGTGCACCTAAAGGTCTGTACTAATAAATAAATAAACGTAAATGTGAACTCATCCAACACGCCCATGGAGATTAGTTTGGGCAGATGCTTTGGAGTGCTTACATTTAGATTATGCTTCGCTTCCACATGTATTAATCTAGTATCTGTGTGTAAGTTTTGCAAATCCATTTGTTATATATGTTTTTATTTTTGCAGTATTTAAGTTGTTTTATGTGGTTTAAATGTATGTTTTTGCTACAAACTTTGCCTGCAAACCAAAATGTCCTCATAGGACATTGAGGCCTGAATGTAATTTCAACTCAGATCACATCTACACTTCCTCTGCAAATACTGAGAATAAGGCCAATGAAATCTCTGTTTTTGTTCTTTCATTTCACGTTTAACATCAGTGGAATTTATTGTTCCCAAGAGTACATTCTCTAAAGCAGGATTTTTTTGGTTTTCTCTGGCTTATGTAAGTGTGCAGGCTGCAATGTGCAGATTGGACTTTTATTCTGTGCTCCCAATGCTGGAGGGAAGATTCAAAAAACTCGGCAGCTAAACAAATTATATTAAAGAGCTTGGCTATTTTGTCAGGAAATCAGACCAAGAGAACAAATGCTAAACCATTTGGAGGATGTAGCACTGAAAGCTAACATCACAAATGTGAGCTGAGGCATAGCCGAATATATTTCTTACTGGTAACTAACACAAAACTTCCTACGGCAGTTAGGGTCTGATTATCAGAGACTTCCTAACTTCACATTTATATTGTCTGTCTTGTGTTGTCTAATACCTGAAAACAGTACATTATTACATACTTATGCAAAAATTTCTCAGAGAAAAAGCCGCTCAAGAGGCAGAAATAATCTCCTCCTGTTGCTAATTTTTTACCTAGTGCTTGTTCAGATGTTGGAGAAAGGCCAACATCATCCTTTCACTGTAGAAAAGCTCTATTTTCTGAGTAGCCTCTGTCAGCAGCAGCAGTAATAACCAGAAGACATGAAAATCCTTGACAAACAGGAACCTTTTTAACCTATTGCCTTAGTAATCTAGTGCTATTTAGCAAATGTTAACATGCTAACACACTAAAGTAAACATGGTAAACATTATACAATCAGCATGTTAGCATCCTGCGTTAGCATTTAGCTCAAAGTGCTACTTTGCCTCTACAGCCTCACAGAGCTGCATGGCTGTAGACTCTTAGTATTTTTATTCCTCAGAAAAGCTGGTTTAAAATTCATTTAGCATGCCATTTAACATAATTATCCACAGAAATGATGCTGTCATTGACTGTTTTACAACTTTGGTCATGATAAAAGCTAACTAGAAGCTAGCGGAAATGATGAAATTTCAGTTTGATTGTAAATGAGTCTATTAATAATATGTGTATTACAGTTTTCCATTCTCTGACCTGCAGGGGGTGAAGTACATTTTGTGACCCTGACTTGTGGTCTGAAATGTAGTTTTCTATGTTTCAGTTGGCCATTTAATTTTTTGATTTGACAAGTGAGCAACACCCCACTACAAAACTGCAGAATTAGTCATTTAAGTATTTAAGTAGTGAATTTCTTTTGCATTTATTTTTCCTAAATCAGTACATAATTCTTTCCTGGGTAAAGCTACTCAAATATGTATATTAACAATGAATGAAATGACAAATAAAAGTGTAATGTGAAAGATGTCACACACAATTACCTCCGGACTCTGCAGCTCACCTTAACTGCGAGCATTTAACAGCTAAAGAGCCAGATATTTCCATCAGCAGCTGGTGGACAGCAAAAACAGAGCTAAAAGAGAGTAAATATTTGATGCACATTCATTAAGTCAGAAACACAGCTCCACATGGATGCTAATGTCCTGTTTGCTCGGCTGGATGTTCGCTGTAAATAGACAACTGCTCGCTAACATGTTTAACAATTCTAAATTGCTGTGTTAACAGCTTGTTCTGATGCCCCCATGCGGCCACAAAAAGTTAGCTAGTTAGCTAGCCTAATTTGGCCATACCCGCTGAGCTTCTGGCCAATCATTAATATTATTTCCTCATCCAAAACATATTTGCCTCTGAGAAATGTTTGTGTAACTGCAACTCCACTCCCCAGTTATTATTATGAATGTATCTTTCATTAACTCTCTCGTGTTTGTGTCTCCCTCTCTTTTGTGGTCCTTCTGGTTCCCAGTGCTGCTGTGCCCGCGGGTGTGGACTTCCCTGGAGAACGGCAGGGTGATGGTGAAGCCCCCTGGGCCGCCGGTGGAAGGGACAGTGCTCCATTACAGCTGCCACGCCGGCTTCATCCTGGAGGGCAGAAACATCAGCCATTGCACTAAACTGGGAAAGTGGGACGTGCCTAAACCCACCTGCCTCTGTGAGTGAAATTAGATTTTACATTTAGCTTCCAATTATGGTAGAATTAGGAAAATTATGTTGTATGGTTGGAAGCCATATCCCACCTCGGGGAGGATCCAGTTTGCTGGCTAAGCAGGCTAACTGACAACAGAGATGGTAATTTTACATTTACATCATTATATCATTGCAGCCAGTCCAGTAGCAGAGATGCTAGCAAGGAATATTGGGGCACAGTTATTGACAGCGAACATTTATACCACATGGACAACTGTGGCACAAATGTTTCTGATGTAAAGTCACAATATCCCTCATAACAAGTAGCAAACAAATCTATTCAAAGATTAAGATGTTTCTTGAATTGATATTGGTGATTCATTGTGACTCACTGACTGGAGGTTATAATCGACTCACTGTTTGGTTTACCACTCAGGAAAAGATATGTTATATATAATATCTAGATTTACTTTACATTGTAGAGCTGAAACAAGTAGTCAATTTATACATTAATAGACAAACAATGAATGACCATCTGTGTTGTCTCAAAATGTGAGGATTACCTGCTATTATCTTATATATGATACTAAACTGAATGTCTTTGAGTTGATGAGATTAAACAACAAATTTAAAGACATTATCTTGGCCTCTGGCAAATATAATAGGCTTTTTGTTACTCTTTTCTTACATTTTATATCAAATGAATTGATTTTTTTTTAATCAATTAAGTGAGAAAATAATCTGAAGATGATTTCACCACATAGAAGTGGCTCACTTCGCACTTTTTGCAGTCTGCCTCACAAAAATGGGAACATACGGCTTTAAAGATGACAGATAATTACAAACACCTGCTCTCCCAATGGCGAAGCAGGGTTGCTAGGCAATAAATGATCCAACCAATCAGAGTTTAATCCACAGAGGGCAGTCTGCACCGGCTGGCACTGCCAGGTGAAATGAATCATGAACACAAGTTAAAACCTGATGTCCCGTACTGTACATTAAACTATACACGGGATAAATACTGAATGAACATAATATGAGAGTGTGAGTGGATGTTTGTGATATCACTGACACCCAAGAGTGTTCTCGCTTACAACAGTTAGCATGTCTACCGTTTGAAAAGATTTGTCCAAATTAGTGCAAATAAATGAGGATTTAAGGAAAAAAACACACAGATGAAACAAAGAACTGAAAGAAAATACACTGCCAACTGGTTATCAGAGGAGTTGGCATGGCAACCAATAAAGTTGCTATGGGAATGGTTGTATTAAAATGGATAAAAGAGGGAATTATGTTGGACTGGGCAACTACAAGTAGGCTATACTTGTATAATAAAAAATAATCTAGTAGATGTGTAAAAGCTTTATGGTTGACTCATATTTCAAAATAATTCCTTATAATGTATTCTGATAATGTTTAAATCTCCTGTGTTGTTGCTATAATATGTTCTAGGGTACCTACACTATATAACTATATGGGATTTAAAGGTTTTTCCTATCTATTTTTATGGTATGCCTGTTAAATATCATGAGATTATATAATATCTACCAACCAACTGTGCACCTCTCAGGATAACTACAATGTTGTGCCACTGCCATCTAGTGGAGGGAAATAAAATTAGATTTTTGAGCTTTACTGCACCAAATCGTGACAAATTATACATCATAAAGGTGAATAATTTACTCGAAAAACACACCAGGTTTTTCATGATGGGAAATGCTGAAGCAGAGTGATCTTTTCCTCGTTCACTGTTCTGTTTTCACCTGAACTGCATTTTTTAATCAACTGTTCTTAATCTTTCTTTTTGTGTTTGCCGGCCAAAGATGACAGAAACTACACAGGTAGGATTTTCTCATTCGTATTTTCATGTCCATGCTAACTAAACCCTACTACACTGCAGTAGTTAGTTAAACATGCATATAGAAATACGAGTGCCCAGTTCACATGGACTCATATGACACTAAAACACACAGTTGCTGCTGTGGTGGAACATTTATCTTACATTATAATATTACATTATTAAATATTACATTGCCAAACAAAGAGCTCTGTTGTCTATCCAAAGCTCAACAAATAAACTCTGCCTCAAACAAGGTTCCCTTCCTTTTGAAAGCTTTGAAAAATAATCTGTCCAGAAAAAAGACCTCATTAGAAAGGAAGGGCATTTTACTAAGAAGTGTAGCCCTTGAATCATCGCATAATTATTAGTAATAAAACATGAAATGTCTCACCTAGATCACATAACAAACAGTCTTTTATCTACAGGGAGACCACTGGACCTGCCTGTTTCTATAGCTAATGGTAATGCACATGAATGTAACTGTGCAAGCAGAGATCTTTGATCTTTTAATTAAATTCTGCTTCACATAAGGCTTTGCACTACAGATGCAATGTGTGCTGTCGCCACAAGAGCGCAGCAGCAGTCTGAAGCACTGACGAGTGGTTGTTCAAATCCACACACCAGCTGGGAAAACCGGAATTCTTGGGGGGGAAAGGAAATTTCTTCCACCAACAACTTGTCCAATTAAATATTTTATTTTCCTGTGAAAAACATTTTATTATAGTTTAATTGTATCTGATTCTGTAAACTAAGTTAAATAAATTAGTGTTTATATTTCATATTAGAACATTTTTCCTTTTCCCCAGTTCCTCACCAGCCTCATTACATGAGGAACATTATTTTTCTGTCCCTGAGTATCAAGCAAATCCTTCTCTCGTGAATAAAAGCACTGAGAGAGAACATTAAGACTATTTAATTTGATGATCAGCATCATTAGTAGCATTTTCAACTCATCCAAACTAACCCCCTTGTGTTTTAATAAAAATGGTGTATTCCTATTAGTTTGTTGCTAATCGTTTATTGCCATGCTCCTCTTGCTATAAAGACTAAGAAGGATTTGGTTAATAGCATAAGTGTAGCTTTGGGTTTGTTACCATTCAGGTATAAATATAATCAGGTGTGGAATATTCTGCTGGCTTACCCCAGTCCTACATACAGGGAGCTACTAGAGCTGTGGTGCTGTTGCTGCGAGTGTAAAGCTGCATGACTTTGCAGCAGGTCGCTTCTGAAAATGAACTGCTGTGCTCAGCCAGCCTTCCCCGGGACAATAAATAAAAACATCTACTAGATCAAGCCATTTTATCTTATCCCTGGCAGGGATGACGAATACATGTGTTACTGTTGCAGGATGGCTCACCCTCTTGCACGGTTATGTCACCGCGATAGAAATTGGCCAGATATTGAATCATACGCTTGCCACAATCCTTGGAAGGCCCACAACACTGCGCCGTTGCTCTAGTGAATCAGGCATAGACCTATGATAGCCTTCCATAAGCCAAGCACTGTGTATTCAAACACAGGCAGACGCAATACGCAACACTAATTTATATATATTTTTAGAGAGTTTTATGCAAGTAATCCCATAAGATGCTGATAAAAACTTTCCAAATGTCACGGACAGACTTGACAAACACATAATTAACAAAGAAGCAGATAACACTGTTTCCTCAAATAGAAATTTCCATCTACTGTCACAGTACTGACCTCCTTCTGGCTCTGCTCTCTCTCTCTCTCTCTCTCTCCACTCCATGTGCCATCACCACCCACTTACTGCCTCCTCAGCGGGAGAAAGGTTAATACCCTGCTCCTGTCTGTGTCTGCGCTACCCTGTGTGTGTGTGTGTGTGCACATATATGCAGTAGGAGTGCATCTCTAGTTTCTCTTTACTCCAACTAGTGTGACAAAACCAAGTATAACAGTAATAACAGTGAATACAAACAAAGAAGCAAACAACCGGGACATAACAAGCTAACACAGTTTCTATCCAAGTGTATGTGTGTGTGTATATATGTATTTGTATGTGTGTGTATGTATATTTATATGCATGTGTGTGTGTGTGTATATAAGTTGCTGATACAAACAGTATATATATCTTATCTTATATATCTTTTTTCCCATCCAAAACCAACAATGCATTAGTCCATGTCCCATTTCCTCATGTAAAATAAAAAAAATGATTGTCAATAAGATAAAAGCATGCAGGTATGTTTTTTGTTTGTTGTGGTGCAGATAATTGGTACTCAGCACCCCTTTTATGTTGATGTGAGTGTGCCTCCAAAAAGTGAATTGATAAAAGTGGATAGTTAGTAGAAAATGTTACTCCAACAGGAATAAAGGTTTGTTGGAGGCTAATTTAAGCGGAGGATTAATACACTTTTGGTGCTCCAGGGAGTATTCATAGCAGCAGGATGTATGTGGGATTGACTCAACATAAACTACAGTGCCCATGTTCATCGCAATCAAGGCACATGAAGGCTCATTGATCTGTCTTTAATTTAATGAATTACATTTTTTAAAAACAATGGGAGCTCCGTGGCACAGAGAAATAAGATATATCAGGCTTTGGCATCACAGACAATACTAGTAGTAGTGTAGTTGGGTCAGTTCTTGTTGGTTTTGGGTGTTTTCATGGGATTTGTTGAAAATAACAAAATATTGCCACTGTCATCGTTTAAAAGATGGGTTATAATCATAGGGATTTTAGCTTCGCTTTAAACTTGGCATGTGTGTTGTCTGTGCAGCATCGCAAGCACCCAGGCAAATTCTTAGCACTTCATAAATCCTTGGGATTAATTCACACTCCTCACCTGCACCGTGCACGTGGCAACAATAGATTTTTTGAAGCCGATATGAAAACGGATATTTTGGCAGTCAAAGTATGATGTGTGTGATGTAGCACAAGGTATTCCTTTTTCATAGCTGTCTTCATAATAATACACTATTGGTTACCAAATGGTACTACCAAGTTTGCCACAGTGACAGGATATTTACAGCTGAACAATGAACTTATTATTCTTAACTCCCCTCCACTCTGATACGCAGCCATGATATATTACTCTAATAACTGCTGTGCTGCATAGTATTGGAAACAAGGTAGTGCATAGTGTGCTGCTGCTGCTGCTGCTGCTGCTGGACAAATTATGTGATGATGATACTGTATTGAAGATGCATGATGAACTGTATTTTTTTAACATGCTGACCAACATTTATGCCCCTATACATTGTTGTCAGTCGAATAATACCTGCCCTGTTATATATATATAAATAAATGAGGCTTGAGTTTTTACCTTGCACAGCTGGTACTACACGCAAGGTAAAAGGTAAAAGGTACAAGCAAAGTAAAAAAACACAAACAAAGTCTGATCTCTGCCCGGAGAAACTGGATGTGACTTGTACCGTCAGCATTGTGGAAAAACCTTACGTCTGCAAAATATGTCTTGGGAATTGAAATATATTTTGTCAGTGCATTTCCACAATGATTTGGATTGCTCCCTGAATAAAATGTGATCTGCAGGTGGAGGACAATGTAATCTGGTGATTGTGTTAGAAACGGAACATTCAAAACTGTATTTTTCCACTAACACATCTGCCAAGAGAAAAACAGGCCATTATTCTGAAGGATGCCCAGTGTGTGCAAACTGCAGGCACACAAATATACAGTACAAGGCCCTCATTAAAGCAGCACAGCAACCTGTTACAGAACTCTACAGCTAATCTAATCTAGTCTTCTCAGAATGTGGCATTTGCCACCATGGGGGTTGTTAACACTGCACTGCCCGATGCTGGTGCGGCTTGGCTGCGAGCTTATGGAACGAAACAGCACATAAAGTTCACGGCTGAATAATTGATTGAGCGTTGGATGGGTCACGGGGTGGCAGCGAGGACGAGGAGGTGGAAGTGGAAGGCAAATGCCAGCAGATGATCACTACACTCACCTCAGCCTGTGAGGGCTTGTTAGCAGCTGGATCTGAATAGCTCTCCGCTACACGGAGATATCCAGATAATGAGATTTGGGTAATGAACCAGGGTTATATAATAGTCATATTCCACCGCCTAACTACAAAGGGTTTTTAATTTAGACTGGAGAAATAATGGTCTTCTTCTCAATTGCTACAATAAGTAATTTTCCAAAGGGAACTTTAACACAAGCATTACATTGCAATTAAAGCACTTACATATGAACTCCAAAAATACATGAGCACAAAATGGAGTAAAAGTGTAGTCAATAAACCAAATAGGCTGCACTGAAAATGGCAAAAAGTATTGTTGGCAAAACAATGACTTTGACAATTCATCGCAAACAAATGACGTTGGCCAATGTATCTCCAAAAACATCCTACGGTCATTTTAGAGAAGGGCACAAATGAAAACCAGCTGTTTGATCATTCAGTTTTAGCTATAAAGACTTGAAGGCCATTGTGCGTGAGTCTTTGTGTGTACGTATTTATGCTTCAGGAGGTGTGAGTGTGTCATCCATGGCCACATGTCTTTGTGTGTCAGAGTTACAGATAGGGGCTGTGCTGGATGTGAACAAAGGGTTTCAGCAGGTGTTCAGGGAGTCCTGTCTCCCTCTTGTCTACACTGTTATAATGGAAGCAAATAAAAACAGCCGTGATTGATACCGTCTGCCCCATTTTTTGATGATGTCTCAGAGCAGCTTCTGTAGCATTTTATAGACTTGGCCTTGGAGGGGAGGTAGAAATGAAATGGTCTATGGATTAGCAGAGGTGGTTACAGAGCAGAGTGGCACACTGCCCGTGTGTGCTAGCCAAGTAAGCATGGAGTTATTGATTTGCAGGTCAAACAGCATCTAGGTATGTAGGTTAAAACCAGGCTAAATCTGGTTGTAAGATGTCGAGGTTATGTGTAATCAATCGTTTCAGCAGCATTTAAAAAGCACTGGTGGGAATTTTGGTGTGTGTGTGTGTGTCTCCGAATGAAGTGTAAAAACGTTTGTGAAATGTAACTTTTCTTCTAGCGCCATAACATTTTTTATTTGTTCAATACTGCAATACTTTGCAAAATACCTACAGAACTAATGACATTCCCATTGGCCTCAGCTGTGCTTTGGGTTTAGTGCAAATTAGCATTAGCATGCTAACATACTACACTAAGATGGTGAACATTGTAAACTTTATACCTGTTAAACATCAGTTTGTTAGCGTTGTGAGCATGTTAGCATGCTGACGTTAGTATTTTGCAGTAGTAGTACATCCTCACAGAGCTGCTAGCATAGCTGTAGCCTAGCTGTTGCACTGCCACTGCTGCTGCTACAAAGGGCCCATTACCTACTGCATTTATTCTTCCTATAACCTGTATTTTACTCTGACCACACTAAAAGCTACATAATAGTTTGGTTTTTGCTTTACATACATACTAGCTTGATGTTTAACTTTGTCACTGCTGCATTTACTCACACTGTACATTTTATATATAGGTTTATTGTTCATATTTTTGTACTTATACTTGATATGTGCAATAACTGCAGTTAATTTAATTTGATCCTATTTAACCACAAACACGTCAATTAGTCGATGGACAGAAAATGTATCGACAACAGAAAAAATACTCTCCCGGCCGGTGGTATGCAGCTGAAAGGTGCTTCTCAGCTGGAGGACAGTAAACTATCCATGGGAAAAAAGAAACTGGAGCACTGCAGCCTTTAATAGTGCAAACAGACCAACATTTCAACACCATTGTGTCTTCATCAGAGTCCAAATGGACAAAGACATGAAGGAAACACACGCACACACACACACACACATATATATATATATAACAGGTGTACAAGTGTCATTAGATAACTGGTTGAACAGGATCCAAGGGTCGCAGTCCCACACCGCATGCACTATAATTACAGCATAATCAAAAGAGCAAAGATATCTTTAAGTTACAACGGTTAAGTACAAAACGTACTGCATCCATCAAGTGTAATCAATTAGAGGAAACGTCAAATTCAGTTCTTTGTTTAGTCCAAAGAGCTTAAGTGTGTTAAATCCAATTTGCCTTTGGTGACAGTGAATGGACTGTCACCACAGTCGCAACATTGGTTTGCACTAATAAAGGCTGCAAATCTATACGTGGGCTCCAATCCCCCCCGTCCCCCCTTTTTTTTCCTCGCTTGGAAATTTATTGACAACTATTTCAAACTGGTTATTGGACTTTTTGTTGTGTGCAGAGTTGAGTGATGCAGAACAGGGGAACAGCAGACCCGTGCATTACATCACTGCTTCGAACACAAGTGTGATTACTTCAGGTTATTTACCATACTGTGGTCAAATCCTGATATCAATCAATATCAGAAAAAGTCTTCATCGCTGATGTTGTGATATTGGTTTTCACCATATCTCCCAGCCCAAGGCTTTCTTGGAAGAAACAAACAAACAAACAAAAAAAGTCAGACTATCTGGGTAATGAAAAATGTTTAAAGTTGGCCTTTAACCCAGGTATGGTCAGAAATGAGCTTCCTGTTCTGATGCATTGATCAGGAACTGATTGATGGATGCACTAGCCAACAGTGTAAGTCCTGTGCTGCAGCAAGCCATGAGAGTAAGAAGAAGAACATGTGACAAAATGAGGTTGAGTGGGACTCTCGTGGAATGGATGTTACTGTTAAGTTAAGCTCAGCGTGTAACTCATTAGAGAATCTTTGCCCCCCCCCCCCTCTCAGAGCATACATTTCAGACTTGTCCTGGCTCACTCTCACTCTCTCCTCTCTCTCTCTCTCTCTCTCTCCGTCGCACACGCTCGGTGCTGCAGTGGATCAGACGCAGAGCTCAGGCGCGCGTGCTTTTCCACGGCAAATCGTTTCATCTGTCGGAATACGGCGGCGTTGAGGGGGGTGGGGGGGAGGGGGGAGAGACGTTGCCTGCTTTTTCCGCCGCTTCGGCTCTCACTTCACACTCCAGCCGCTTGTTTCCTTTAGCTCGCAGCTCCCAACCCACTCTCATCTGACCCGGTTGACGGGTTCTGGTTCAGCGCGGACTTTTTTTTCTCCTTCTTTTTTTTGCGTAAAAGTCGCTGTCTAATATTCCTAATTAGGCTAATTGCGGGCAGAAAACGACGCGTTAGTTCATTTAGTCGCGTCAAACCCGCGGAGCTGCCTAGAAACGAGTTGGACTGCGGGGACGAGGTGCGCTTGAAACTTGGCTGATCTCGAGGCGGGCGGAGATGTCCTCGCATGATCTGTGCAAAGTAACGGCTCGCTGAGCTGCGTTTGACTTTGTCCACGCATTTATCCGGCGTGCCGCGTGCGATTAACCGTGGATTCTGCCAAATTATACTATGAGTAAATGATTTATTCGATTCGCTAAACAGTTGCAATTAAAAGCAGGGAATAGTTCTCTTGCACGACTGGCGTTCTGCAACATAAAACCCCAAACCCAGATCCGCTTAGAGGAGCTGTACACGTGTTGACTTCGCTCACATCTGAGTTGCAAAATCCGCGCATTTAAAATAACCTTCTCCCGGCTCGACTCCGCTGCAGCATCGGGGCCAACTTGCTCCGGATCCGCTCACCTTGAAACCATGCTGGTAATTTGCACAAGTCGTCCGCGGGTAACTCGCGCAGCCCGCGGGCACGCGATGATCCGCCGGACGTCTCTCACCGTCCTTCTCCTCCTCCTCCTCCTCTGGCCACGGCCGTCCGCAGGCAAGAAGAAGCTGTACATCGGAGCGCTGTTCCCCATGAGCGGCGGCTGGCCGGGCGGCCAGGCGTGCATGCCCTCCGCTCAGATGGCCCTGGACCTGGTGAACAACAGGAGCGACATCCTGCCGGACTACGAGCTGGAGCTCATCCACTACGACAGCATGGTGAGTGAGTGCATGTGGAGGAGAGTCAGAGGAGGTGCGCACTTAAGTGATGCGAGGTGTCAGTCAGTGAGGGATCTCATGATCTGCCTCTCAAAGTCTCACGAGGAGTAACCGAGGCTGCTGTGTCATTTGAAGTGTGCTGCTCAATGGTTTGTTTTGTCGTCGCTGTTGTGTTGCATTTAGACGTTTCCTCCCGCAATCAAACAATGTTTTCTGACTTCATTTCCCCCCCAACAGTCACGGCAGGTATATGTTCAACCTGACTTCAGGTTGGCTTTTCTTTATTTTTAGGATCACCTGCCTTTTCATAAGTCGCAGATCTCCAAAAGAGCTTTCATAAAAGGTCAGAGTCAGAGTCCCCGCTCTGCTTTACAAAGCTACTGCCATGCACAGTGCAGGGTTGTGCTAAATGAACAAACACACCTCCTGCTTGTTGCTCATCAATCATTAATCATGGTGGTATTTTAAAATGTCAGCACTATCAACCACTGTAAATCCAATATCCCCCCCGACTGGTTTCATTTCCCCTCGCTGCCCCATTTACCTCCCACTTCACTGACATAGACTTTAATCAAAAAGCACATTATTTATCTCTGTAAAGCCCAAACGTTCAGTTTGCGCCTTGTCGCTGCCTGTCCTAATTGCTGTTTTGAAAGTTTTTCCCCCGCAAAAGGAACAATTTTTCTCAACAATGGGACGAGTGGAGACACATGAAAATAATTACTGGATATCGCCTCTGTCTCCTCTCCTGAGGGTTATTATCAATCACGCTGCAGGACAGATGCTGGAGAGCGGCTGGGGAACCAAACAGTTAACTGGACCGGGACTGGTTAGAAATGTGCTACAAGCTTTATTCTGATTGGTGTACAAGGATCTGCATTGGAATCCTGTTAAACAGAATAGCAGGGAGAGAGAGCGAGTGTGTGTGTGTGTGTGTGTGTGTGTGTGAGAGAGAGAGAGAGGGAGAGAGAGTTGGCATGGCAACACAGTTACTCTTGAAGCAAACCACAGAAACAAATAAGGCTCCAGCTCTGTGAAAATATGTGTGCAAATTCATCTGCTGGCTGTATGCCGATCTGCATGCTTATTCACATCCTCTCATGCATACACCTTGTTCTTTGCAATCAAATGCTAAACAGATCAAATGTGTGTGTTTGTGTGTGTGTGTGTGTGTGTGTGTGTGTGTGCATTACAAATGTGGTGAACCAGGCAACTGCAGATGTAGCTGCCATAAACATAAAGCTAAAGCAACTGCATGAACACATTTCATAGGGACGGGGAAACATCCCTCCTCGTGCTTCAGGAGTCAGTGGCGCCTGCGGCTCGAGAAATAGATGCAGATCCTTTGAATAGAACAGCTCAAAGAGGCTGGTATAACATTGTCTGAATGACGCTGGCTAATTCCTTGAATTAAGTCAAGGGAGGGGGGGTTTATTGCTGCTGCTTGGGGTACAGTGTGTTCGGCATGTGTGTTTTCTTACCTTCAGATTGCAAAGCGTTTTTTTCTTCACCTGGCTGGAATAGTAATGAGGATCTTACCCTCCGAGAGGCAAGGAGAGCAAACACAAGAAAGGGGATTAATTAGCTATCACATTTACGTGTACGTGTACACATGTACGACTCACTCCTCATTCTTGTTTGGCCAGAGAGTAAATCTCCAACCTTGTGAACTCTTTGTTTAACCGTGAGATTAAGACGAGGGCGTAACCAGCCCCTTTGTTTGCTTGCATCTCGAGATCAAGGCTGGAGGAGCGTCATTATGCAGCACGGCTCTCTTGACCTGAATTGATCACGTTGAGGTAACTTTTATTGCGTCTTTAAAGTCGAACAGCAGTATCGAATACAAGACATGCTTCAAAGTTTGCAAACAGGTGCCTAAACACACACACACACACACACACACACACACACACACACACCAGTTTGTGAATATTTAGGGTTGGGAGTATCCAGTGGTGTCCTCAGCTTGTTCAACATCATACAATATTCATGAAGCTCAACACTTAATCCCAGCCTGTCCTTTTAATGGATGCAGATACCCTGTGGTAGCAGAACGGCTCGTTTCTATGGCTATTCTGGCGACAGCATCAGACTATTTACAGCCTTCTCAGATCCAAACACACACGGACAGACGCGTACACACACACACACACACACGCGCGCAGTTCATGCAGACACACTCTCCGCGCAGGCCGTTGCCATGGATACATCAAAGCCGAGACTGCAAACTTTGATCAATTATTAACAGTGATGGAGTGAGACAGTGGAGATACACAGAAATGGTGAAACAAGGTGCTTCCCTCACTTTCGCCCTTTATTTAAATTGGCAACCGTGACACAATTTCCCGTCCACTGTGGCATAAGCAGTATTCATCACCGGTCCTCGTGCGTACGAGCGCAGAGTTGGGTGCCAGGCGTAATTATGAGGAAATTAGGAGACATATCTGAGCATGCTTCGAGATTCAATACACGGGCTGTCCCCCCGGGCCCTCGTCTTATCCCCTCGTCGCACTCTTTTTATATGTTATTCGGTCTGGAGTGTAATTGGAGAGTGTGTTGTGACGAGTCAGTGTCTTCTGCCTGTTCTCCCCAGCCCAGGGAACCTTCTGCTGCTTTCAGAAGGTTCTCGCGAGCTGGGTTTGACTGATTGAAGGCGCGTAAACGTCAACGCCGATATTGGCTCGGGGAAGTTCAGCGCCCAGGACAGAGACCGAAGGGATGGCACTGCGTCATGTATGTGGAGCGGCACGAGCACATGTTTTACGGCTGTGTGTGCGCACACTCGCACTAATCCGTGTGTGTTTGTGTGAATGACATCGGGGGCCATCAAAACCCCGGTGCTTTCGTGAGCCAAGGAGAGGGGCTAGAAATGTAAGTGGAAATACTGATGACCCCCGAGGGTTGCAGAAGACAGCCGTCCGAGAATAGCAGAGATTCCTCAGCCTTTATTGCATACCTGCCAACACTCCTGTTTTCTCTTTCTATATTTTTTTCACAAGGGAGACTGCTTTTTCACCTCTTACTGCACCCTGTTCCCATTTTGTTACCCAAGGTTTCATTTCTTACGCTCATAGAAAGATCTTGAATGATTGAAGTTCAAGAATTGAACTTCTTGGGGTCTATTCTTGAACAAATTGTGTTCAAGAATAGACCTCCTTTATTTTATACCTTTTATAGCCTTTTTCTTTTTTGAGGTTAAGGTGGAATGAGCGTGGGATAAAATAACTGAATTTATTCCTTGAAAGACACAAAGTCAAGTTCAAGCTGTTGCTTTTGCTCCTCTGTCTGCTCTTACGTTAACGATGAAGGGTATTAATGGCAAAATTGAAGTCTTTATTTTTGCAGCTTGTTCCGTAATGTTTCAAATTTAACGCGTTACATTCAGCGATCTAAAGGACCGTTATTGTAAATGGGATGATTAAGGCACTTTGAAGCTTTTAAGGGGTGTTTGTCTGCTAGTGATTTGCGAAGGCGTTGTTCTACAACCCAATTAAACTGTTTGACTGTGTGCTTTTTCACCTCTTAATGCACCGTGTTCCCATTTTGTTATTGTTTCAGTAAACAGCCTGTAAGTAACTCAACAACTCAGTGTATTCCTTAAAACACCAAAGTCAAGTTCAAGCTGTTGGTTTTGCTCCTCAGTTTACTCTGAGATGAAAAATAAAAGGTTTTAATAGCTAAATGGAAGTCTTTATTTGAGCGTCCTGTTCTAAAATCTTGCAAATTGAGGGACATTTTGACTTTTTACATTCAAAGATCTAAGGGAGACTTAATTTATACGTCATGATTGAGAGATTTTAAAGTATTTGACCACAAGTGATTGGGTTTGCCGTTGATTTACCACCTTTTTTTTATTTGAAGGTCTGCAGCCAAGCCTGCTTCTGTAACTGTATTTAAACTTTGCATTCTACACTGTTTTCAGTTTTGTTCCAGTTAACAAAAAACACAATCAAAATAAATAAAACATTGTGAAATATTTCTGTCTGACGGCAAAAAAACCTGCAAATAGATAACATTGACTAAACAAGTCGAGGGATATCAGCTCGCTGTCTTGGTGAATGTAGTTAAACAAACTCTGCACTTTCTGATTTATTTCTAATGTCTACACGTTACATCCAGCGAGTAATTTGGAAAATGTATTAAACAAGCTGTTAATAACAGCTGTGATGTTGGATGGTAATGATGGATTGATTAAATGATTCTAAGATAATCAGCGTAGGCGATGGATTACCACTCATCAGAGTATAGTTAAAAACACCAGAAAGCTAACAAGCTTCTTCTCAGCATGCAGCCAGCCCACGGCCACAGTGACAGAGAACACAAACAACCTTCGGGAAAGACATCATTTAAAAAGGTCTGTTCGTCAATCTGCATCCCCCTCAGACGCAGATAACACGGCGATTCATTTTGTGAGGAACACTGCAGCAACTGATTTTACCCAGGATCACCAGAGAGGAGGAAGTGATCCGTAAAATCAGCCGGTGTAGTGATTGATTTGAAGGAAAACCTGCAGCCTCTCTGCCCAGCATCGCACCAGGTTGTTTATTCCTATATGACACCAACATTGTGAAGCTGCTTTCCAGGTCAATATTAATGCTGTTAAACCAGTGAATTGAAGATGGTTCACAGTGGATGGAGTAATCAGCTTTTTTTAATGAGTAATGGGTCAGTGAGTCCAAAGAGATAAAAGCCAGCTTTCCAAGTGCTTCCTCTTGCCGCAGGTTAGGGTGATCACGCCACCCTGCCCCCTTGTGGTGCTCTGTTAAATTAAAACGAACAATCTCACAAGCTTGTGATTAATATGGTCATCAGGTTTTCAAGGATTTATTACGCCGTTGGACTGCCAGACAGCTTTGAAGGTACAGAGGCACCACATGTGACCAAAAAGACAATAGTTATAAAAGTCCTTGGAGGTTTGGCATTGGGCAAAGTGTCAAAACATAGACACTTCTCCTGCAGCAGAGTCAAATGTTTGTACTGCTCAGTTGACCAAACCAGTTGAGGCTAGTAGTTCGAGGCTACATTAGCCGCTACTAGCATAACAAACCCAAATCTCTCACTGAACTGTCCATGTTCGAATTGAATCGTGGGTAATGTAGGCGCCAGGTTTTGACAAGCAAGAATGCAAGGAATAATAGGCGTTATCGCTGGTTCTGCTGCATCGATTTCAATCCTTTTTTTATCTGTCCATCATGAGTCCGACAGTATTATAGAAGTAATACATTAAACTGGTGGAGTACTCTTTTAAGCAAGTGGAGCTTTCCCACAAATCACTACTAGATGCTGGATCCAAACAATAATCAGACTTCCAGTGAAGACTTTGATCAAAGTCCAAACTTTATTTTGTTCCATTATGAAGATATTAAAGCTTGGTTGACTGTTGCCTGCCTCACCTTAACTTCACCCTTCACTTCACCCTGTAGCCCAAATCTGCCTCTAATCAATGCCATTGTCGGCGCACATAAGAGCTAACATGGTTTCAACATTAAGCCGGTGAATGGGATGCGTTACGCAGGTACCAAAGGCCTTGGTTTGGAAGTTATTGTACGCTTGTTTGGGCTAATTCTGTCAGACGGCAACAGCTCACAAGCACGTTAAGACTGTACTGTAAGAAATCATTGAGTTGTCGAAACCTACAAAGATTAATATAGGAATGGACGCAGGTTTAGCTCACAGTTAAAACTCTGCGGTTTTCTCCCAATATGGTCGCCTCACTGTATTATTTCCCTGTGGGTGCTAACAATTGTCCCAAGCTCCCGATTACCCACTTGATCGGCACCCGTGCAGGAGATGGTTCAGGTAAGCAAGTCTTAAAGGTCTTTATGTGGCACAATAAATCAAAGGGTCAAAAGTATTTGTGGTTTTATAAGAATTTCTGGGACCAATGCAGAAAACTATAGAGACACTTTTATGTGAGGAAGTCAACAGTCAGAGCTCTATTTTAAAAGGGCTCAGATTGAATTATCCAGGGCATGTAACATCCAGACACTTTCTGCGATGGCATGACACCTCTATAATTCCACCCAATTTAGAGTTCGTGGAAAACACATCACTGAGTAAGAAGCCCAGCTATTCCACATATTCCCAGGTCTTGATTCGTCATTAATTCTTCAGACAAACCACACACAGAGCTGCTGCCTCACAGAGACAATGCAGCCAATGAGAAACACCCCAATTAGGAGCCATATTAGTCGTCGCAATCATCAACCGCGGTGCAATTGTTTGTGACACTCATCTGGAGTGGGGGTTTTTTTGGTGGGTTTTTTTTACGTGCATGTGTGTGTGTGTTGGCGAGCCATATCTCCTCTCCCATGCTGAATCATTAGATGTGTCAGGCCGGTTTATCTGTGACTCTGATGAGCTGTGCGGCAGTGACGGCCTGTCGGTAATCTGGCTGACAGAGCAGTGATGGATCATTGCAGCCACACGCTCGCCACCTTGACACGCTGCAAATGACTTTATTTGAGGGTTGTAATGACTTGTGATGGCTACCTTTTTGGTCGCTGGCTCACTTTTGATTGGTATCTGCCTGTCTTTCTGTTTTTATGTCTTGACCTGTTAGCGTGTTGTTTTGATGATACATTGTGGCCGTGTTTGGACGTGAACTCTCGTGGGGATCATTTCTTTTCTTTTCTTCCTCCAGTTTATCTTTTGCTTATTTGTTTTTTCCTTTCCTTCACCCTCTGTTCTCACTCCATGTGTCTCCATCACCCTTTACTTTCCCATTTACCCCCCTCTGACTCCCCCATGTCCGTCTCTCCGCCTTTCTCTTTCCTCAATTTATTTCTCTTCCTTTTTTATTGATCCATCTGTTCATCTGTCCTGCCATTAAACACTTTGTCATTTTTTCCTTCCAGTGTGACCCGGGGGAAGCAACTAAGCTGCTGTATGACCTTCTTTACACCGAACCCATCAAGATCGTCCTGATGCCCGGCTGCAGCGGCGTCTCCACGTTGGTGGCCGAAGCTGCTCGCATGTGGAACCTCATAGTGGTGGGTGTCTTTTACTGTTTCAACCGAAGTACACACTTTCAGGCCATTTGTTCATCATTTTAAGCCAGAGGTCTTCAAACTGTTGAAGACGTCATCTGCAAATTTTCGTCATATAAATACACAATGCACAAATAAAGGCAAAAACACCCAAACATGTAGCCTACAGCTAACTAACTTTGGGGGGTTTGTTTTAACCCAACTGGACTGCTTCAAAACCATCGTCAAATAATGCCTCAGCTTTAAGGGTTTAAGGGATCCAGTTAAGATGGTTTTGGTTTTATGGGTTCAGGTTCCGAGGCATGTGTCTCTGAGATTTCAGCCACTACTCCAAAAACAGTGGAGGTAAAGGGAACTTTGTTTGTGGGATTCACAGCACAGAAAAATGACTGAAATGAAAATGTGAAATTCAACAGCATCATCTCTTTCCAGTGTGCCTGTTCCTGTTGAAAATCCACAGAGAACACTGTCAACAGTTTTCATAGGGACCATTTCTTCGGTAGAAAATTGACAATGACAACAGTTCACAGCAAGCTCTGTGGAGTCACTTCCACTGTACTTATGTGGAGGCAGAAATCTTAAGAGAGAGAAATCTCAAATCCTAAACTCATAAAACCTAAACTATCTGCATTGCTAGACACCACTAGGGCTAAGTGAGTGTGTGTATATATATATATATATATATATATATATATATATATATATATA
>JAVQJL010027239.1:0-15864 GCA_036024295.1 Nannoperca obscura
TTCAATTCAATTCAATTCAATTTTATTTATATAGCGCCATATCATAACAAAGTTATCTCAGGGCACTCAATCACATGGAGCCGGTCGAGACCAACTTCCTCAAAGATGCTTAGGAGGTCAATCGTGTCTAAATGTTGAGGAGAAACTGCTACAATGTGTTAAATTTGTACCAATTTTGTGTGGGCTCAGTCTCCATCTACTTTATTATCGTTCCACTTTTTAAAAGCTCTGAGTCATGTATATAAAAAAAAGGTAGTTTGGACCTTGAGGTTTTAATGCTTAATGATGCTTTTTACATTAGGCATGGAGGCATAAACTAATTATGCAACATTTGCAACAATTTGCTTAGTTTGGATGATCCAAAGGGGAGTCTGAACAATTTTTATTCCTTGGTTGAAAGTATAAACAGACCTGGTCCAGGTTAAGGGTGCAGCGCCTGGCTGCTATTGTAAGTTGGTTGTTGAGTTTGTTTCAAAAATTAAGCAATTAAGCCATCACTGCTGCATAGAGAACATCGCATTTGTGATGAAAGAAGAATGTAATGGCTACTACAAACGCATTCTGATAATGACAAAAAAGCTTTTTCCTCACGCCATTAGCAAAACAAAAGCTAACGCAGATGCAGAAATCAATCAAAAGCCATAAAACAAGTATGATTAAGTCCTCCATCTCTCTGAAACGTGATTCTTACTTTTGTTTATTAAAACACGCTGTGCATGTGGTGATGACTTCTATAACAATGAAGGCATTTTGTCTGTTACACAAGACAGACTGCTAAAAATAAAATGTTCTCTCCTTTGTAATGGAACACAACATACTCTTCTTTAATAATCACACTTTTCAAAGATAAGAATTACGTCTTGATTCAGTTTCATCCAATTTTGGTCCACTGTCATATAGTTCAGTGTAATTTAACAGGCTAGATAAAGGACTGAGGGAACATGATGGTATTGTGAGCTCACAAGATTGGCCTCGTGCCACAAGTTTATGTAGTATTTAAGTTTTTTGAGATTATTCAGTAAAATGAAAATCGATTTCATCCATATCACTTTCCTCATAACCTCATATTGTGTTGACTCGAGACAATGACCTTGTCCACTCTTTGAATAAAAAGTAATGAGATTATTAAGATTAATTTATCAAGGTGAGCTTTATTAAGGTGAGCACACAGAGCATATTGTCAGTACATTATAGTATGTTTCACCCCAAACGATGACCACCCTCTAGCTCTGAATAAGTATAAATTTCCACAATGTCCGTAAAAATTGTAACCTAATAAAATCAGCTCCAAAGCCTCCAGTTGTCCCAGTTTTTCTGACATGATTTGGACTAGTTTGCCAAGCTTGCTCACATGTGTCTCTGAGCATCTGGGAGGTTTCTGTGCAGTCTCTTTGATGCTGTACCTTGGGCACAGTGGTATTTTGCGCTACATGCTAATGTCAGCATGCTAACATTCTCATGGCAACGTTAACATGCTAATGGGTTAGGTTTACATTACATTACATTACATTTAGGCATTTAGCAGACGCTTTTATCCAAAGCGACTTCCAAAAAGTTTTAGGAGAAGGTTTAGGAGAATGTCAACTGTGTTTACTATCTTAGTTTTGCATAAAAGCATGCTAACATTTGCTATTTAGCATTAAGCACAAGGTAGGTTCATGGGAATATTATTAGTTTTGTATTTAGCTATGAACCCAAGTACTGAACAAATGACAATTTTCACCTACTGATTGCACTAAATGAAATGCAAATGGTCACCAAAGTTACTAAAATGTATTCATGAATGTCTGTACAAACTTTCTTGGAAATCCATCCTAATAGTTGTCAAGATAACCTTACAGGGGTGCTAGAGGAAAGCCACTTCCACAAACTGAACTAAGACCAAATCTGGCTGATGATGCCAAGATGCAGCCACTGCTAATCAGGTGGTAGTTTGTATCTGGACATGACATCAGATGCTGTGATCTGGTTTCCTGTGATATGGGAGATCTTCAGAGAGCGCAGCATCTCTGAGGCCCAGCAGCTCCACCGGTTCTCTCAGGGAGGACTGGACAGATCATTAACAGCCAGGACTCCCCCCTGGCTGTTAATGATCTGTCCAGTCTGTCCTCACCCAAAACATCTTTGCCTCACAGACGTGGCTCGCAGTGTCCACCACGCATCGCTGCTTCCATCAGCAGCAGATTAATGTGACGGGACTCCTCCGGAGCCCAGCTGCCACCGACTGCTGTCGTCAGGACGGCTTCTCCACATCACTACAAAGAAGTGATTTACATAGTAATTTAAACATTAACAAATATTTAGTCTGGCTACCACACAGTGTATATCATCCTCCACTTCTCAATCCTGATTTGACTTCAAAGACACATCCCCTTCCTTGCCCTCCCCCAACTGGTTTGAACATCCTGGAAAGATTATTTATTTGGAGATATGAGGCTCATACAGCGCTGCCATGATTATGAGAACAAAGGCAGCAGTGCAATCTCAGGTCTTCTGAAAGGTCTGCTGGAGTTCATCGGCTGAAAAGTGTCTTCTTTCTGTGATGAATATATAATCAAACAACAACAAAAGATGGGATCAGCATGTGTGACTTTACTGAACCTTCTCACTGAAATGTATATGTGTTTCATCATAGTGTTAAGCAAACATCTTTCGACATCAAAACTCAACTTTCCCCTTTATAGCCTTGATCTTTACAGAATGGAGGTGTCTGAAATCATTCGCTATGCAATGCACTGCATAATACACAGAATCCTCAATGTAGCGAAGAGTGAATGAGTGCAGATGTAGTCTCTGTTAGGGGCCTTAACACTACCAAAAACCATAATTCAAACCATCACCGAAACAAGTATTCCAGTCCCAGAAAACGGAGCATTCCCATGGGCTCTGAGCACAAATCCATATGACTTTTCCTCCCCGTAGCTTCAGATCTAATTAGTATATAATGGTTATAAACGTTCCCATCATGGGCACTCTAATCAAAAACAAAACTTCCATTTTCCCTTAATGGACCTCCAATGAGCGGGTTGCATTTAAATGAAACGATGGTAATATCATGTTGCAGGCTATAGCCGGGGAAGATGAGAAGTCTAGCAATGGAAATGTGTGTGTGTGTGTGTGTGTGTGTGTGTGTGTGTGTGCTGGTGTGTGTTCGTATGAGGGTGCTAGGGGAATTAAATGATTTCCAAATCCTATCAAAAGGAAGCTAGGTGGCACATTGGCATTCATTATCCGACAGCGTTTAATCAAGAAACTCAGTGATTAAGTGGTGAAGTGAGCAGCTTGTCGTTTCTCTAAATTGAGTTTGTCGTGTGTGGAAGGTTATATTAGCTATTTCTTAATTGCGCCCGTCAGAGTTTTGTATCATGCATTATCCCACCAGCAATTCTACCGTTTCATAGCGATCACCTTCTTGTTCCTGCTGGTTTCTGAGATCATACTTTTAGCTATGCTAGCACCTTGACTCGTTGGATGGTCCACAGGGAAATATCTCAACAGCTATTAAAGTAGTTGCCATAATTTGGTACATTCATGGTCCCCAGAGGATGAATCCTACTCACATTGGTGATCCCTTTACTTTTCTTCTTGTGCTTCCAGCATGTCAAATCTTTCCCTTGTGTAGTTGCATTTCTCAATATCTATTGGTACAACATTTGCACAGACATTCATGTATCACTATATCTAGTCATATCTTAATGACTTTTCCATTAGGTTGACATTTGTGGTTTTGAGTGAAACATCTCGACAACTTTTGCTTGGATTCCATTAAAATAACAAAACAGCAAATGGTAGCATGCTTACACTCTAAACTGAGGTAGTGAACACAATAAACGTAATACCTGTTAAACAACAGCATGTTAGCTTTGTCATTGTGACCACGTTAGCATGCTGACATTAGCATTTAGCTCATAGCACCGCTGTGCCTAAATACAGCCTCACAGAGCTGCTAAGCATCACTGTACACTCCTAGACTGGCCCTGAGTTCACAAACTCATTGGCAAATCCTGAGATACTTAACATCTGAAAGTTATGACACATTTAAAGAAACACATAAAATTCACATAAATCTAAATGCTAATAGTTGGTTAAGTGGAGGGAGCTAGATTTGCTGAATTTAGATAGTGTTGTAGCATCAATGATGCAGTGCTCAGCACTGGAATATGCAGATAGAATTATTGCCAAATATTTGCTTTTATATGGACTACTTAATATTAGAGATAGGTTGAAATCACATTTGATTAGATGGTAAACGAAGCATGTGACTATAAAACAACCTCTGTGCCTGCCTGAAAAGCTCTGTTTGTATCTCCAAGCTGATAATATCTTTTAATCAAAATTCTTACCTAAAGCCACTGTAATGCATTTCATCAATATTATATGTTGACAAAAGCTTTGATGCCCACATGACGGCTTGAGCAAACATTCAAGCGTTGATGCAAACATTGGCTCCTGGTTATATATCATTCTCTCATTAGATTGTATCCACACTTTTACATCTCCCTGTCACGGCTTCCATCATGGCTACCGATGCATTTTCATCATTTGTGACTAACAGGGCTTCTGTCTGCAAAAGAAACTTGATTTTTCATTTTTTTCCCGCCTGACAGATGCCCACGACTGCACGTCCAATCAGAGCAAAATGACACCTTCTTTTTTCTTTGATTCACTATCTGTTTTCTCGGGCGGGGTGTTCTATATGTGTAGTCTTCATCCTGCTAATGATCAGCTGTGCTGCTCCCTGAATCTTTACTCAGCATCATGACATTGATTGGACCTGGTGTGTTCAGTGCACGTCTGAATGCAGTGATCAAACGTATCAGCAGCGTGTATGCAAAATCAAATCAAAAACCGGTGATTATTAATTTACAACAGTCAGAATTTTTAAGCATTTTAAAGATGGGGTTTAACAATAAACACAGAGCTTTTTTTAATGAAGTTTTAAGGGAAACCCATTTACAAATTTCACACATCTTAAATCCCGAGATTGACTTTTGGGAACATCACATTTTTGTGTGACAGCTGAAAAGTTATGTGACACATCTCCCCGCCATGACGGGCTTTAAACACTGTGAAGCATTCACCTCTGTTTCTATTCTGATTCTTCACTCAAGCCTGTGCACACCTTTTCATCCGTCTCTGACACAACCATTCAAGCCGTGGAAGAAGAAGAGCACGACAACATCGCTGATTGAGCTCGAGCAGCAACAAAAGAAGATAGATTCTAAGAAAAGACATTGCCCATTCGAGTCCTCAGACGCGGCTCTCTGTTGCCTGCATGGCTGATCTTTCTCCCATTGTGTCCTTTTGTCTCCTCCTCGCTCTTCTTCCCTTTCTCTCGCTTCTCTACCTGCTGTTTTTAATGGCTGAGTGGAGGCAGCGAAGAAAGAGAGAGTGAGTGAGACAGACAGTGAAGAGAAGAAGGATGAGGATGGAGGGGAGAGAGCGGGGAGAGGGAGGGCTCCCGTCTCCAGGCAAGGCTTTAATGAAGAGCCTTTGAAGTTTGCTGTGATTGAGCAGCACCCGTGTCCTCTTCAAAAGGGACCAGCACCTCTCCGAAGACACGCCATCGTTTCCTCTCCCTTCCCGTTTTCCATCTCTCCCTCTTGATTTCCTCCCTTTTGTCTCTGTCAATTCCTCGTGAGATCTTCACCTCCTCTTTCTCCTCTCTCCTGCAACTGCCTCCCCCCCTTTCTCCACCCCCCTTCACCTTCTGTCCTCCTCTGTTATCAGGACATGGATCATGTCTCTACATAACTAACCGTGGTGGTCCCATCCCGTTAGCTTCAGGACTTTGAAGCCCATGGCCGCAGGAAGGGGGGATGTATGGAAATAAGAAACGAGTGTGTGCGGTGTCGGTGGAGGTTTGCATGTGTGTTTTGCCGTGCTTGGCAGTGTTCATGTATCTATATGTATCAAAGACACACATTCAGAGACACACGCATGCCCCCAGCATTCAGAAAGAGATAGCAGTTCCCCTCCCATCACCCCCCCAGCACTGATAGTACTCTGTTATCTCAACAAAGTGGCTCCGTGGGCGATTTCGCCGTAGTCCACCCATCAATCCAACCTCTTCCTCTTCTTCCTGCAGGTCATCCCCTTCTCTTGCTTTCTTTTTTGCAGTGCCTCTCTATTCACCCCTCCCCCAGCTAATTGATCTACACTCCACAGTGGTGGGCTCCTGCCATATACAGTCTATGACTCGAGCCTGAAGCATTCTATTAGGGCCATGTGTTATCAAAAGGAAGATATATACTGTGTGCGTGTGCACAGGGTTTGAACTGAGTGAACTTCAGATTGCATTGCTATCTGAAGTGTAATGTAAACTAGTATTATGTGACGTGTAAAGCATCCATTTAAATGTCCATAGCAGTGGTTTGGTGTGTTTGTCCAGGTGCTCCAAGTAAAATAACAATAAATATGTTCAGTGGTGTGTGGAAAACCCTGTCCGCATGCTTATTACTGTTTTTCACCATTTGGGATTGGCGTATGGTGTGTTGGGCCTTATCACCTAACATCAGTGAATGACCTCACTGATGCTCTTGTTGCTGCATTGGAGCAAATCGCTGCAGGCAGGTCTCAAAATTTCATGGAAAGCTTTTCCAGAATATTCAAATGCACCAGTATATTTAATGCCCTCACAAATGCTCTCATGTAGTGCAGACAGACAGTGATTTCCATTTACCTCTTTATGTTATAAACATCTATTAGCACGAGTTGTGTAATCTATCACAATAAAAATCAACTCTGCATTAATATTTGTCAGTCTCATTATCATTGCATGGTAAAGCAGTGGAAACCCTTTGAATTAATTAGTAATTAAACCAACCAATGATAAAGAAACACAGGCAAAAATGTACGTATTGTTCACATTCACTGTGATGGATTACACAACTTAAGCACGTTTCAAGAGTCTGTTCACTCATTTAATCATCATTTTTAAATTTTATATATGAAGAAATACATAAGAAAATGACTTCCACTTCAAAATAGACAGCAAAAATATAAAGATTAAAGGATTCTAAAGGATTTTTTTCCCGATTCTAACCACAACCAATAGTGATGTCATGGGGTCCTGAAGTACACCTGTACATCACTGCAGAAAGGTGAGATGTTAAACCAATGGAGGTCAGCAAAAACAACATTTCCAGGGTGTTTTAAGTTACTCTTTAAGGCCATGATCCTAAAAATCAAAGTACCCTATGTTTTTTGACTGCTAGTAGCGCAATGGAGCAATGTTTTTTATGAGTGGGCCTCCTTATATTCCTATTTTGTGCACATCCTTGAGGGTGTATATGCACAATCATGAGCAGATTATTATTACTGATGTATTAATATTTATGTAAGCAGGATTTCAATGATGTAGTCGGTCGAGGTGGAGCTAATTTTTACCACTGCGTAGTATACTGTTGGTTTGTTTGATCTTCAAATGTAATTGATTTCACATAAATCAGTTACTGCCACATGCCATGAGTTTAGAGTGTGACTTTAGTTATATTAGCATATCCACATGTGACTTGCTGTCATGTGCTGTTGTGTTGGTCGGGGTCGAGGCTGGCATGCGTGAATTGAACTCTGAATTTCATGGAGCGGACAGGAGGCCAGGGACGGTCAGTCAGCCACCGGCAAGCTTAGTCTGTGTGATTACAGCCCTCCTCTCATCCAGGCCCTGTTTTTGCGGCGTGGCCAGCGAGAGATTAATGGGTTGAAAGAAAACATTAGAGCAGCGCTATCGTTCGTGCTCAACTCTCTGCTTCTGCCTGCTTGAGCGTGCCGCCCTCGCCCTTTTCTCCTCTCTCTGGCTCTCCCTTTTTACACTGAGTTCAGAAACCCTGCACGCGCTCCTCTTTCAGTGTGAAGACAATCTTTGAAGGACGTCTTAATCACAAACGCTCCAGGTCTTGCTACTTAATGTGAAGCTAATCCTCCATTTGACTTGGAATTTAGCATACATAGTCAAACCTTTGCAACCCAATAAAAAAAATATTTTCTGCTTTCTACAGAAAAAAAAAATACAACAAACTATTAAAGCTCATTCTACTTGAGAATCTGTCCAGTACCTCAAATGTCTCAGATCATAAGACGCCAGGTCAGTTTTAACCTAAACTGCAAAAACACTACAAAGGGAATCAAAAACTGTCTTCAGGCTGGCTGAAACATGTGTTCCCTCTCGTCTCTTTCAGCTGCTCACCCAGCCAGTTGTCTGAGGTTTTGAGTCCCACCGTGCTGCCTCATGCCTGGAGAACGACTTTGATTGTTAACCCATAAATGATTCACTGAGTCATATTTTTAGACTGTAGCCATTTGAATGCTGTATTTATCAAGTGAGCTGTTCCGTATGTGTCCATATTCGAGTTGGCATGAATACGTCTAGCAATGACATTTTAAATTTGAAAACGCTTTAAAATATTTATTTTACTGCTCTGGTTTTGTGGATTTCTAATCCTTTAGAATGCAGTGGGGTTTAAAATGTGGATTTAAATGATAATATTATTGAAAATGTATGTGGAAATTGTTGAAAAAAGCTTGATTTATGTTTGCACTGAATTGACCGTGTCAGTACTAGTAATTGGTGTTTGAAGGCACTTAAAATCTTTTGAAATATCACCTCACAGGCACTTAACCAGCTCAGTGGCTGACGTTAGCCGTTGCGTAATCCCATCTGTTATTCAATCACTCCAAAGGTTAGTCTGTGTTGTGGTTCGAAACATGGGGTAACGTACAAAAGTACATCTAAATATCGCTACTGGGAGTTTTAAAAGTCTGGTCATTTGCTAACATCATGAAAGTGCTAACGCTAGCTAGAATATGGGCTGAGCATGGCACTGACTGTGAGCTGCCAATGACTTGTAATAACATGTATAACATGAACAAAGGTAACATTTTGTAGGAATTAGTGCTAAAGTTACCAGCTTCCACTGCTCTGTGACCTCTGGAGGGTTTTTTGACAGTGAGCAACTTTCATAGGATTTAAGGCGGTGGTATTTTTGAATGCATCCGGTTCTCCTTAATACATCCACGGTCCAAGCTGAAGCTATTTAGTCAACCTTACTAGCTTATGTTTCAAGTGGAATACAAACTTAACAGCACAATAGGTCCTCCCAAATGCTGAGTGTTGTGAAGGGACAGAAACTCTTCTCTCTAACATAACCACAGTGTGCAGTGTTACAGTGAATTTCACATTTGTTTCTGGTTTTATACTTGTCTAGTTTAAGATGTGTTTCTTCGTGGCAGCAAAGACTTTCCCCCTCCTTGATTTTGGCAGGAAGTTTTTTTTAGGGAAACCATCGGAGTAATGGGGGATTTACAGGAGAAATCTACAAAGGTAAGACCACTTGGGAAACACCATTTATTCTAAGCTCCACACAAAGGATTAAATGATTGAACTGTTCCTTGTTTAGTTTCCCACCCTGGAGCCAGTATGTGGGCACCAATGTACCTGTCACCAGAACCGTGGACCACACTGAAGTCAGACGTCAAAGGGAGGACTTCCAGCATAAACAACACAATTACCTGCCTCACACACATGCACACGTTCCTGACATATGTAGACCTGTGAGACAAAGTGAGGCCATGCAGTCACATTTTACAATGAATGGATGTCTGGGTGAGAACAAGAGCAAGAATTTATAATATAGATGGAGAGGTGAGTTCTCTTGTTTAGGGCTACAGATAGACTCTGACAGAGGCAGGTGTTACATTTTACATCAAAGCGGGGAAACAAGTATTTTGTGCATCACTTAAAGATAGAGTTTGCAGCAGGGTCTCCGTGTCAAAGGCGTAATGTTGCAATGGGAGATTGACGAATAGCGTCAGAGGGAAGGTCAATGAACCTCTCCTGTCCAAACAGAGGCCACGGATTATAGCTTTTCTGTGTCTTTATTCAGTCTCAAATTTGACCAACCTCTAACCCCACTTCCTGATACAGACTGAGCTCAGAAGATTTGGGGCATTTTCTAAGTTTGTACGTGTTTTGCAAAGCATTACTCAAGACTGAGTGCACGTGGCATAATGGTCTGTAAGCCTGATAATTACATTGCTCTGTATGACAATGAAGCTAAATAGCTTTTAGCTCGCTGCCATTTATGATACTAAATACTGGGTGGGACTCTCCTGGATAACAATCCCACAGGTTTATGTTACGGTCTCTTCAACTTGGTTTCTGAGAAAGTTTGGCCAGGTGGACTGGTCTAAATGCTACAATACCCATGAGCCTCAGCCACAGTTGATATGAAGAATCAGTATTGTAGTTGTAAATTGCAGGATTTTTAAAGTGAAATGATTTAAGCTTGTAATTGTAAAATTTTCCCTTTGGCTTCCGTGACTGAATTTTCAGTTCTAGTTTCTTGCTGAAATGAACCTTTACCACCAACGTTTTTATGTACACGCTTGTATCTTCGACTTTTAATCACCAGATGAACCAGATATTTTCTAACCAAGCCATAGAAGTGCTCTGACTGTGAGTCACATAACTCATTGTGTGCGAGAAACATTTATGGTACTTTCACTTCCAAAACCAAGGGAACCCAAAACAGCTCTTCCGACTGCCATACCATAAGAAACAGTACAGCAACGGGAGAGGAGGATGTTAGGGATAGAAACTGGCAGATCAATGGCACAAATCAATTGTTCAATTAAGTTTTGTATGTTTTAGTTTTATTTCACTTAGCTGAGATGAGAACACAAGCTTTCATATAAACGTGGAGACTTAATGTGTACATAAACAATACAAATTTTAGTGACATGTCATTCATTTTCCTTTTTTCCTGCTGCTTCTGGAGCTTCTTTAGACGCCCTTAGCTTTGTTCATTTCCAACATCTTCAATGATGATTATTTTGGGAATCAGCTCTAAAATAAAAAAATAAGTACGATGAATTTTTCGATCATCTTAGACTTAAGGTGCTTCTGAGAGACAGGGCCGTATTCCATGAGATGAAGTGAGAAAAAAAAGGAACGGGGAAATTTCATATTGAAGCAAAGGAAGGAGCTGAGCAACGTCATCTGAGGAGCCACACACACACAACACATCCACACACACACTGCTGTTTTCCTGTTTTGACTTATTGCTTTGCGATGCACTTTTCACCTCATCAACATCATAAAAAATAAATACGTCCACCTCTTGCGCAAGACTAAGACTGCTGATAATCCAGAGAGCTGAAGAAGGGCTCGGCACATTTCTCCCCTCGTCGCGGTATATTACTCTTTTTTTTTGTTGCAACAATTACTTTGACGAGCAGCAGTTGTACGCAATGACACGTTTCATAAAGAAGAGGAATGAGGGCTGAATGTGCTCCTGGCTTCTCTACTGCTAGTTATTCAGACCTGTCATAGAATTCACACACTCTTTAATGGAACTTTTCTGTGTTTTCAGGTACCGAGCGCTTCTCTATTTATGATAATGCATTTCTGAGCTCCCCAGTTCTCTTATTACCCGAAGCTAGTGGTACCAACTGACTGTAAATCACATTTGTAGGGTGGGAAAGAGTGGGCGTTAGAATGTAAATAATCTTTTATTCCTCTACTTCCGTAGAAATATTATTATTTTTTTCCTTTCATTTCACAGGAACATCAGATAATCTTCTAATGCTCTCCTCCCCTCTTTGTCCCCCCCCCCCTCCCCCCCCCCCCCCCCTCAATTCTCCGTGCTCATGGTAAAATCAAGGCAGAACAACCATGTCTAATACTCTTCACATGAATCTATATTAGGATGCAAAGTTGTTGAAACAAAAGATCACCGCTGTAGAGACCTCTCCCTTGTGATGTCAGCCTCTTATTGGCAGCAGATTGTGCGGCATAGTTCAGGATATAAAAGACAAACAAAGGAAACCCAGATCGTTCTCCGAGCTGTTATATCACAGTATTGAAGTCAGAAATGTAATTTTTTATCAACTCATAATGTTTGGAGGAATGCCACTAGGAAACTAATAATGTTGCATTATCTATTTGTTCACGTAAATAGCAAACATCTCTCAGTACCATGTTGACTACAAATAGTGAATGCTCTCATAGCGTCGCTTTTCTGCAGCTGTTTCCAACTAACAGAGCTCTATAAAAAAAAAAAACTGTATGCTACCTGCCCAGCACCAAACAGCAGACAGACAGCTAGCGGGTAAACATAATAAAGCACATAGCTACCTAGGAGCAAGATATTTAGGCTTAAATTTGCCAGATGGACACAAACATGAATTGAATTCATGCTAATGTCACTCAAGTGATTTGGCTTGTTTTTGCTGCCCCCAGTGGCCAGAACAATCCGTTATTGCAGGTTTAAGCAGAATTTTTGAGTCACTATTTGCTTTGTTCCAGAAAGTCTGCTGCAGTAACAAACAGGACGCTTTACGTCTACAATGTTTTCCAGCGTTGTATCTGAAGTGAAGGTATTGTAGTGCTGACGTTTCTTCACACAGTGGCTATTCTGAGCTCCACCTTTCTGTTTATGCCCTCAAATGTTATGTTACAGGCCCACTCACAGATTACAGTTTGTTTTTGGTCAGGAACTGCTAAAGTGGTTATGTTTGGACTTTGACTCTGAGTCATAGCACCAAATATACCCCCCCCCCCTCACCCCCACCGCCCTCACACCCATCTAACTATACCCTTCATAGAGAAAATTGCATTTCTTGCAAAGGCACTTAGAGAAAACCACTCCCTCGTAAAGTTCTAGTGGTTGCATGTGACTGCTTATAAAAACAGACAGTGGCCTATTAGCACCAAATTAGGCTTTTACACAGTGTTATGAAATGGGAGGCCGTGCGCCCATTTAGTTTCGGCATGGCAAGCTGAAGTTTAAAGTCAGGTAAATGGCGATGATAGAACACAGTGGTGTTTGTGCTGAAATGTGTTTCTTTTTATTTTCTCTTCTCTTCACCTTCATCTCTCCTCTCTCTGTCGTCATTTCAATGCTTTTCGATTAACTGATATTCATCTCCATCTATGGCCTTGCTTTTGCTCTTGACGCCCACCCTTGACTGCTCCAACTTATACACATGAAGACAACCTTGATACTATAACATACTATCGAAATGTGCCCACGGGTATTCAAATGATGTTGCTGTAAGAGAAAAATTTAACATACCTAAAAGACCTAAAAGTCTAATCAACATAAATAAATCTGTCTACGAAAGGATACTTGCAACGTGTTTCCAGGAAAACCAATTTGTTTTCTCAAGTCAAGCATTTTTTCCTTGATCATAGTTCAGCCATTAACCTCATGTCACTCATTTATTCAAATGTTTTTTTCTTGATTTTTAATGGAAACTTACATACAGATAATGTGATCTTTGCGCACCTGTATTCAAACAGGTGTGCAGTTTAGGAAAGTAACAAAAATCATCTCATGCACTCTTTCAACATTTTATAGAATTTTACATTTAAGTTTTTTGGAAGTGATGATGATGAAGGTACAGGAGTTAATTGTTGTTATTGTTAACTTTTCTCACTTTATAAAAAACATTTAAAAAAAGTTATAACCCTTAAGGTTTCCGTTCTGGTTGATTTGGCAAAACTCGTTATTACTGGTGGCAAATGCTCTCATACTACAAGTCCCAGAAATCTGTGGGAGCTGGAATTAACAAGATACAATTACAAACAGTAATGTTGGATGACGTGCTGCATCATTTCCTGTGAAGCCTCTGTGCATGTGATAGCAATTTGAATCTCTTTATGGTGAACCACTAACAATGAAAACTACCAGGTAATCCCTGAATGTAAACACACTGAATGGTTATTTCTGAAAAACACAATAAATTAATTAAAAACTGGGATTCATTTCATTAAATAATTGAGGATTGTAACTTTAATGGCTCAATAACATAACATAAAAGCATTGCTTTTTGTGGTGCAGTGTTTAGGGATAAGTAAAATGAAAAGCTATCTGCATATTGCTCACCCTGGCTTCTCCTGGTATTGGAAAAATCTATCAAACGTACTTTGATCTCTCAAACAAACACAACCTTCAACCTGTTTGCTTTCAAAGAGACCCCTGGCCAGTGCCCTTTAACCTTCAATCCAGTATTAATGTAGCAACAAACCAGCAGGATTAAAGTATTTGCCCCATGCTGGTTTTTATAACAAACCAAAAAAACAGGCTTGCATATTTATTAGTCCATATAACTTGACTTTAGCTACTTTGTTAAGTTGTTTCTTCTAGATGTACATGCCCTTATTTTTTTTCTTATCCAGGCTACCATATGCATTTCAACTCACTGTCTGAGGCTCACTGCTGAGAGTCAGGCCTCGTGTATATACGCACAGAGAAGAGGAGCGTGCTTCTTTTGTTACCACAGTGGGGTAAACTGCCCAGGGAGCAGAAAGACTCCTTTGTTTCTCCTCTAGACAAGAGATGTGGGTGCGCCATCACTTGAAACACTCCTTGTCTAGGCTGCACACCCAACAGACTTTAATAAATCTCTCAGGTTTTGTATTTCACCCAATCAACATACCATGAGGGCGTGCTTCAGACACACTTGTGTAGACCAGAGGACAGGGGATGAGTCTGAGTTTCTCTTTTCTACTTTAAAAAGGGAGATTCCACTCAAATGGATCCACTTTCATCTTTGTTTTGTGTCAACGCTTCGTGTATGCAGAGTGAGATTACCATCTTAGGGAGAGTGCCGTAAGCTAAATAGCTCACGTAATTCACCCTCAGTGGTACATGCTATAGCTGTGTTTACTGGAAGAGAAGAGTGACAGTGGTTTGTGGTAGAGGAGGTGTCAGTGCCCCAGTTTATGTGATCTATCTGAGTACTTTCTTAACAGTACGGCTATGTTTCCCCATGGAGGACTTTGTGTGTGTAATTGAGAATTGCTGGTATTCAATGACTGTATACAAGGATGGCATTCACATTAATCAGGATAAATATACAGTGCATACACTTACACACACACACACACACGCTGGTTTAAGAAGACAGACATAGATCACTCTGGACTCTCAGCTTTTTTAATCACTGCCATGTCACAGGCAGGGCTGGGGCAGCAGATTTGTGACATGTGTTATGTCACAAAGAGACGCTTTCTAATGAGGATGGATGTGATCGGGCTTTGGATAAAACGAAAATATACAAGTCTAATGAAGTCTGACATCAGCAGAATCAAATCTGTGTCTATTTTTGGACTTTATAGGTAACAAGACATGGTGTCCTTAAATTTCCTTTCCCCCTGTTTCCGGTGTTATCCACAATATCTTTGTCTACTAACTTCAACAGATTTTTCAATACTGAAAGAATTTCTGTCTACACTGTACTTCACTGTAAAGTACAGCTCTTGGAAATACCCGAGGGGTGTTAAATGTCAAGTTTCAGTCTCAGTTTCTCAGAATCAAAGAAGTACTTAGGAGGAAGTACACTGTAGAAGCAGAGACCAACATCTCTGTGCACAGAAGCTGTAACAGACCACAATGCAGTGCAGCTACATAACATTCGTGTTGTATATTTGAGGAAGGAGCACGTTATGCTGTCATATGCCCACGTTTAAATGAATGCAGTGAGTTCACACCCCGTCTCTAGGGACTCCCAACAGTCATTCTAGGAAACGTGGCTAAATGTAACTTTAAGTAGATGAGGTGGGTTGAGGGAAAGTGGGTACACTAAGAAACATTAACTTCATCCTACACGTCCCATAATAACTAAACTGCACTAAACCTCCAAAATTGCAGATACGTTACATAGTAAAGTGTGAGCTCTAAGCGTTTGGTCTAATACAGCTGTTAGAGAAGCGTGGTTGCTGCAAGAGGACGCAGGTTTGAATGTCTTCACTGGAAAAGTGGCTAGAAGGTGGGGGGGGGGGGGGGGGGGGGGGGGGGGGGGGGGGGGGGGGGGGGGGGGGGGGGGGGGGGGGGGGGGGGGGGGGGGGGGGGGGGGGGG
>JAVQJL010027246.1:0-18006 GCA_036024295.1 Nannoperca obscura
GTCAATAATAAATCGTCTTCTGATTAGGAATAAACCTGCAATCTGTGTGTGAACTGTCCATAGCTGAATATGATATGCTGCGTTGACATACACTATGTTTGTTTGCAGTCTGTTGTATCGTAAAACATGTAAAATGCTGTTGGCCAGTGAAATTAATACAAGAAAACAACAACACATAAATGTTGCGCAGCATTTAATATGCCGTCATGAGATAGACTTTATCTCAGCACCGCCAACTCTGAATGACTTCCGGCGTCCCTGTCCTATCAGCTGATCCCAGAAGCACCCAGATGGGGGAGTGCTGCTGCAGAAACATCTTATGTCACAAACACATAAACCTTTGTACTATTGTTCACACGCCAACACACTGAACTAAGTAATATGCAGGTATACTAAAGTGCACTGCCTGTGTAATGTGTATACGTGTGCACCACCAGGCTGGCAAACAAGAAAGGTTTATGGACTGTATGAGAAAACGTAGGTTGTCGGATGGATTATGCAAAGTCACGAGGAGCAAACAAACGACAACTTTACCAACAGAACACGGGCTCCAAACCAACACTCATTATTTTTAAAAGGGTTTATGAATAAAACAGCGATTTTTGCAGCTGTCTGTAATAGCCTGTTACAGACGTCGCTGTTAAGCATATTAGAAATCACTGGCGCATCCACACCACACATACCAAGTATCGTAGGTTTACGTTACCGTTGAGGATAAAACAAGGTACAGTACCGTCGCCAGTAGTACTCCACTGCTCGCCACAGCCCCAAATGTCAAAAGAACATATAACGGCCTCATGTTTGTTATGGCAGAGGCCACATATAGTTAATTTGTAGCCGAACTGCTGACTCCGCCCTGCAGCTTGTTGTGGGACGGGAGGGGAGAGGCAACGCGCTTACGCCATCAGTCTGCGTCGGTAAACGAAAACGTGCGCCGCGTTTCCATAGAGCGAAAGTAATAAATTAACCAAAAATACAATTTAGATTAAATCTAAAGCAAGTTAACCATTTGAAACAATATGGACGATGAAGAGGAAACATACAGGCTTTGGAAGATTCGAAAAACCATCATGCAGGTACGTTTGGTTTGAATGTTTTCATAGCTTGCTAGCTTAGCAAGTAGCTAGCTAACACAGGAGGCTCCGCTCTGTAGTGTTACACACTGGGGTTGTCCTGTTGATTTTGTCGTCAGTGTAGAGTAGTCTGGGGGTCGTGAATTGACAATGCACTTGTTTCTAGCTGTTGATTTTGTCAGAGTAACTTAGCAGCAGTTGGCCCCGGGTAAGTACCACTAGGGCCTATTTGTAAACGATAATGTTAGTTCTCTCATACCTGCCAAGTTACTTTCAGCCTAGTTGAGTTGTCCAGGAAGCTCTACTGTCAGTCTACGAAACAATACATATCCTATGACCCAAGACTATGAGATTTTAACCCCCCAAAAGACCTACCTTCAATCTTAAAGGTGAAAAATTGCAACCTATACACTGGCTTCTAATTTCTGTTAGAGGTGATTTATAAGTGGGAGGTGAAGAGCTACTTGACATCTCTGGTCTGTTCTAGTTTGCTTTAGTTTTGCATTCTGGTTTGTTCCATAAAACCCACTGATATGACGATCTCACCATTACACCCTTAGCTGTGCCACGATAGGGGGTACCTGGTGACACAGGACGAGTTGGACCAGACACTGGATGAGTTCAAGAGTCAGTTTGGAGACAAGCCCAGCGAGGGTCGTCCCAGACGCACAGACCTCACTGTGCTAGTGGCCCACAACGATGACCCCACAGACCAGATGTTTGTTTTTTTTCCTGGTAAGTTAATACTGAATATAACATATTGAGGGGCTAGTATTCCTTTATACAAATGCACAAATTGTCCTGAAGCTAAAGATGAGGCCAGTATAGTATCTATAATAGTGAGTTAAGGTGTAATATTAAGTCATCTTTTCATCTTTTCAGAGGAGCCCAAGGTGGGAATTAAGACGATTAAGATGTACTGCCAGAGGATGCAGGAGGAGAACATTACAAGAGCCATCATTGTTGTTCAGATAGGCATGACACCGTCAGCCAAACAGGTGAACACTTACCAAGCCAACACAAAAATGTCAAATTGTCACTGTTTTGTTTTCTTTCTGTTTTGGATCTTGTTCTCTTGGTAAACACATTTTGCAAATGTCTCTTTACAGTCTCTAGTTGACATGGCACCCAAATACATTTTGGAACAGTTTCTACAACAGGAGCTGCTTATTAACATCACAGAGCATGAGGTAAACAGCAGATCGATAAATGCACTGTTTTGAAAATGTAAATTTTTATTTTTATTTTTATGCATTTCTTTGTATTTCAGCTTGTTCCAGAGCACATTGTTATGACAAAAGAGGAAGTGACTGAACTCCTGGCAAGATAGTATCCTTACACACACTGCACTGCTTTTAGAGTAATTGAATTTAGGAATGTTTAAATCAGATTTGCTCGCAGGAAATGCACTTGGTCATGTTCAGAGTACTTACTGTTTGTAATAAAGTGTACAGTAGTGGTTGATTTAGCTAAAGGCCACCATTAAGCTGTATTTTGTGTCTTTATGAGACTCAACTCTTCATGCAGATGTGTATTTGTTATCCTTCCTTAACATGTTTACCTCAGTAAATTAAAGGAAAGTCAGTTGCCGAGGATCCAGGCTGGGGACCCTGTGGCTCGCTACTTTGGCTTGAAAAGAGGACAGGTAACACATCTAGAAGATGCCTCTAATTATCATAATGCATAACATTATCAGTACTATATGGCTGCATGTTGCTGTGTATTTGATGTTGAGCTTTGTTGGCCCATTGCTTGCTACAAGACATGGTTATTCTTGTTGGGACTATGTGACTAGTGTTTTTTGCCCTGTTGGACTTTGCTATAACAGTGTTGCATGCTTCCTAATTCCAGCAATTCATTTGCATGCAGTGTGTGATAGCAACTGTCATTTGAATAACTTTTGCCCATATGCAAACACCAACTTTTCCAGGTAGTCAAGATCATTAGACCGAGTGAAACAGCTGGGAGGTACATCACTTACAGGCTGGTGCAGTGACAGACAGGTATGTGGGTTATGGAGAAACTTGCAGTTTTTTATGACAAGTCCAGATAGTTACACAGAAAGAATTCAGCCTTTGATATTAAGCCCATATATACTTGACTATTATTGTTTTGTATAGCATTAACATTTAACAATCAAACAGTTCTTTTCCCCCATGATTTTGGCAGATAAAGTTGTGTCTATCCTAAGATTTACAAGAGGTCACTGTATTTCAACAAAATGAACAATGAGTCAGAGAGATGTCAAACTAACACGGCATGGTACGCCCCGACTCAGTCACGACAACAGGTCTAATGAGCCAAAATAAATGTGTGGGGGACTACGAATGTGTAGCTGCTTTAAATAAAATGTATTTTGCATGTTTTAATGTCCAGATAATCTTCTGGATCAAGCTTTAGGAGGACCAGTGAAGGAAACAGAAGATGTTACATCGTTCGTCACTCGTCCATGGATTATCTTCCTGCGTTTGACTTGTTTAAATTGTTTTTTCTTGTACCGATTTTGTAAAATAAACTATTCAAAATGGAATTGTTTTCTCAAGCTGATTTGGTTAATATACTCTATGTACATTTCTAAAAGTAGTACACAACTTAGTTTTAAAATTCTATCTACATCATGCTGAATTGGTTTAGATGCCTACCTTCTTTTTCCTTTTGAAGGCCATGCTGCAGCTGCTGTAGACTGAACTGGACTGGTTATTGCGCTTGTAAATTACACCAACCACTGCTATAAACTGTTTTGCTAGTGCCCTCCATACTAACTGGGAAGTAAATACATCCGTCACAGAGAACTGTCGTTGGTGGTTGTAACCACTCATTTGGGTATTTTGTTTCTGCTCATATTTGTTAAACTATTCATTTGTCTTTTTACATGCACAAATAAATCTTAGATGGAGTAACCATGCGTAAATGATTTTAAAATAAAATGTTTATTAAAAACAGACCAAACATCCATAACAAGGATATACAAGCAACATTTATAAGACACTGCTAAATACATTTTTTAATTTTAGTGCCGAAATAAAACCAGCAGCACTTTAAAAGGGAAATTGCTTGGAAATCTTGCACATTTAAAAAAAAAAACAAGACATTCTAATGTGACTTCCTACCCACTTTTCCTCAACAAGTACAACGCTTTAAAATACAAACTGGCACAGAAATACATTTTTAATAATTTGTCAAAAACCTCTTGAAATGACAGGAGTAATGGCATCAAACAGCAGTAAGCGTACAGAGGTTTTACTGCCAGTACAGATCAAGACAGCTGCAAACATCTACACACAAACATTTGATCTTGATGTATACAACACAAAATCCCTCAGTTTCAGGGTTTGCTGGATTTTAATGTATAAAAACCAGATACCCGTCGCTCAGCTCAAACTAAAAGATTACATGCACAGACACCAAGATTGACTTTGATAATAATTTCACACATACTCAGGCTCACTGTCCCTGTTTCTGGTCAGGGGTAATTTCTTTCCACACAGACGCGCCAGTGGAAGCCCCGACAGGCTTAATATGGAGGGGTAGTTGTTGTTGGACTGGTTCACGTTGAGCTCGGCCAGAGAGGTGCTCAGATCCTGCTCCGCCGCTGCGTCCTCATCGGGGGGCCCGCTGTCTGGCAGCGCAGGGGGCTCTCCTCTCTCTGGATTGTCGTGGTCCTGATCTGCGTCTTGTTCCGGGTCGGTGTGCGTTGCAGACTGGCTGGACAGGTCCAGGCTGTCCCTGTAGCTCAGCTGGTCGTCGTCTATGTCCACCTCGCTCTCCTGCTTCACCAGTCTGCCGGTCTTCTGGCTGCTCTCGTCCAGCTCTGAGTCGGAGTCGGGGAGCTGCTCACTGGAGCCCAGCGACCCCAAAGAACTCCCTGAATGGAGATAAAGAGGATTACACAGGATTCAAAATGAAGGCTAAATAGTAGAGATCATTACAATTTAAAAAGTAATAAGTGTGTATTCAGTCTACTTTAAAATACCATGAACTCAAATAGGAGCTACAAGAACATGAAAACCTTTGTTTACACTCATTAAGGGGAAGTTTATTTACAACAGTGCTAGTCAACCTTTACATGAAACGTACCACATCCCTCCTCCGTCTTATCAGACTCTGGTTTATTCTGCTCCTCTCTGCCTCCATTCTCCTCCTCTCCGCCTCGATTCTCCTCCTCTCCGCCTCGATTCTCCTCTCCATCGGCGGAGCTCTTCAACTTGTCATCTGCAACACCAGCCTGAACCAGTAGAGGGATGAAATGGAAGGATTTGTGAAAAAAAAAAAAAAAAAGAAAGAGCCAGCCTGTTATTTTCTTCTGGCCTCTTTTATCAAGGAAAGCAAATCAACATGAAAATCTGTAGAGCTGATTTCAAGTAGGTCACGAGCCTGCATGGGGAAATGGATGTTTTGACATTTAAGCACTTCTGTTTTTTGTCTCTTACCTTTCCTCAGGAAGAGGCAAAACAGGCTTTGTTCATGCATATAAATTTATCGGCAGCTTCTCTGCAAGACATCTTTCATTCTTTAGACTAAAACGTTGCCATTTCTCTGTGGTGGATTGACATTTACTAAATGAGGACTCTAAAAAAAGGAATTTACCAACAAACCCTCTCACTGGAATAAGACTTACTTAAGCACACTGGTGCTTTGAGCTAAATGCTAATGCCAGGATGCTAACATGCAATGCAAATGAGAAATTAGCAAATATTTGGCTGTGGGGTCATAAATCTATAGGACCATTCATTTATTGCCTTAACATTTTATATAAAAAACACCTACAACACCCGACAAAAGGCTCAGTGTATTTCAGCTTCCATTATACTACAGTTCATAGTTATTTGTATTATAAAATCTTAAAACATGTTTGTTAAAAATACATAATTAGAGATGACTATCCACCCACACTACACAGGGTTAAAGTTAGGAGGCCTACCTGCTGAGTGGAGGTGGAAGCAGAGCGGGTTTTATGGGACTCAGAGGTTTTAGACTGGAAGATGGAGGAATAGAAGACTATGAGGGCCTCCACGATGCGAGCCTGGTGGGGGTAATCAACCAGAGAAGACAGGGATATCGTGGCCCCGGTCGGACGGGGACGCATCAGGGAGGGACCAAACACAATACCCAAGTTACTGGGACTCATCTTGTTATCTTCCTCTAGCTCTGCGATCCTGGGAGGAGGAAGATAGTGGAAGGGTGAAGAATAAATGGGTGCATCTGATATATTTCAACACAGCCTGGTCTTTAATTTCCTGCCGTTTTTATTTATTTATTTTTATTACGGACCTCCGGAGGTGACGAATAATGTAGCGCATCGTAGCGATGTTAGCCTTGGGCAGGTCCTTCACAAGCTCCTTCAGCTTGTTCACCAGGACCAGGACCTCCAGGTCGGTGTCAGGGCCCAGATCCACCAGTTCCGGGCTCTTGCCCACTGCTGGGTTAATACTGATCGGCTCGGCTTCCTCTCCCTCGGGTGTGTCGGCTTCACCCTGCAGACTCTCCTTGGCCAAACCCATCAGACTGTTGTACAGGCGAAACGGCATGATGGGCTCTGGCAGCTGGGAAAGGTTTTAGAGTGGCTGAATTAAAAAAAAGGGTCTATATAACATTCGCTGCCACTAGATGTCACACTTGAGTATGAACACAAACTAAGTATGGAGCAGAAAGAGAGCCTTGCAAATGAATATAGAGCAAGTTTTATTTAGAGCAATTATATATTTAACCAGATAATTAAGTGTGATTATGAATTAATGTAACCCATCAGTAAATAATGCAAAACAAATATTTAGTTTTATTTTCAAAACCATTTGCAAATCCAGTAATAGTGCATCTAGTTTGTAAGGGACTCAAAGATAATATTGATAAAAAATACAATTCTTAAAATCGGATTCTAAACGGACTCCTTAAGATTGCTTCTAAGTCAATTGTATTTTCCCCTCTCCTTCTTGGACTAATTTGCTCATTTAATTAATTCATATTTTTCCTTTCTTGTATTTGTCCATAAAAATAGAAAAACTACTTTATTTGACAAGCCAATAAATATGTATATTAATGCATGGTTTCCGGGGACCACAAAGCACTCTTGTACGTGTACCTGTCTGAGGTAAAGCTTGAGGACGTTGCTAATGTCATGTGGTGAACACTGGGACAGCTCAACCAGCTCCTTGCCATTCTCAAAGGCCTGACACAGCTTCTCCACACGAGTCTTCACCCCATTCACCCTGTAGATACCCTGCAAGGAGGACGCAGACGGTTTGAAATACTTCCGAAGGATTAGGACATCCAGCACTCACTTTAACACACGGCATATAGGCACACTCTCTCACCTTCATCTTGAGTGCTCGTCTCTCGATCTCGGAGATACACTTGGTGATGATGAAGGGGATGCCGTCGCTGGCACAGCTGGCTACCTGAGAGAAATCCCTGCCGAAAAGCTGCAGACGGCCCTGCAGCTTCTTATGGCCGCACTGGATGGCCAGAGTCTCCAGACAGCGCTTGTGACACGCCAGGAAACACTGAGGCCAGAGAAGAAGGTGTTGACCTCATGATCCTGTTCTAAGCATCAATAAGATGCCCCGAGAGCTGCGCATATATGAAGAATATACGAGGCCCTCGCTGCAGGCTGGATGTTAGGAAATGTGATGAAGGACTCACCTCCTCACACTCGGCCCCCTGGAAGTAAACATAGCTGTCGCACTCGCGGCACTTCGCAGGAGTCCGTAGCTTTCTCAGTCGGTGGGTCTGGGCTGCTTTAGACAGGCCGATGTTGCGGAAAGGTCTGGTGGACACCACCACATCAGGATCCATGCCGTTGATGTCTGAAGACAAAAGACCCACATCATACACACTGCAGAAAACTCATGCTAGATTTGTAGCCAGCAATATGAAGAGTGTAAAAAAAATGTAAATCCTGATAATACATTTGTACAAAGTATACAGTTTTCTCTCAGTCTGTACATCTTACTTGGAGTTTCAAATGAAGTCCCATTGCCCTCTTTCTCATCTGCATCCTCATTGGACGACATTGTTCCAGTGGATGACGTCCGAGCAAACTTACTGATGTCACCTGGAATAAAAATACAGTTTAAATATGTTCTTTCCCACATAAAGACAAAAACAAAACAATACAATAAAACTCTCCCCTATGGTCATTTATGAACAGAGATACTCTGTTAACGGCACCAAGTTCTTACTCACTTGTGCTGGCAGTAGGAGACTCGAGGCCTCCCTCTCCTCCAACACTGTCATCGCTCACTGTTGAACCCCAGGACTTGTGGCCCTGCCCTGTGGATAATAAGAGACAAGAACATGGGGATAATCAGTATAACTGTCAGTCATTTTAGATTGGTTAATTTTAAAAACCACTTCACATAAATCCCTTTTGTAACACTGTGTCCTCGTGTAACCTTCTGTTTACTCTTAAAATATGCAATCAGATGAACAATTGAGCTACAGGGCTGTTTTGTAAAGATAATTATGAGACACATGCAGCAGATGTCGCTTACTCTTGCGGTGAGCCTCTGTGTCTCTGTTGTCTCCAGCTGCTGTGTCCACACTGGTGGCAGGACTGTCTGCATGGCTCATCTGCTCTGTGTTGAAACTGTCATTCCTTGGTCTGTGGCCGTGGCTGCAACAATGTGGAATTACAGGACAATTTGAGGAATAGTTTGACATTTTGGCAAATGCACATATTTGCTGTAATGCTGAGAGATAGATGAGTAGATCGATACCACTCTCGCGCTCTGTCCAGAAGTAATACAATTAACCTACCACTACCTCTGAAGCGCACATATTAAAACGTTTGTTCAATCTGTACAAAAACAAGTTTGTGGTTTTACAGCGGTTTAGTGTTGAACTATTTATTTGCGGTGCAGTGACTTCCTGGTTGCCATGGAAGTTCTCGATATAACGTCTTTATTTGTAACCTTCAGAGATACGGATTCTCTCTGTCTGTATATAAATATCTTCTCATCTTACTCTTAGCAAGACGGCAAATAAGAATTTCTCAAAATGTAGAATTTTTTCCATTTGAAATCCAAGATAATTGCGGCTCTGAATAAAGCTCACTGTGACGAGGAGCTGGACGGCGAGTAGCTCTCGAATGTGTAGTGAACACTCGGCTGCTCGGGCAGCTGCAGGTCTCGCACGTGGGCGGCGTACTGCTGGCCCGGGTCATACAGCTTACTGCTCTCACACAGAGTCTGGTAGTGGACCGGCAACGCTACCGTCTGCATGTGCATGAGCTGGTAGTAGGAGATGGTCGCCTGGTGGAGGAAGAGTTACAACAGGATCAGGAAAGAGCTTTTATTCGTCTACCTTCCAAACCTTACTGGACGATATGGCAAGAAATGGTAAGAAGCAGTGAGGTCTGTGTGTGTGTGTGTGCGTGCTGACCGAGCGGAGGGTCTGGTCACTCTGTTTGATGACGTCCTGCAGTTGTCTCAGCACTGTGACCTTTGTGTACTCCAGCTCCTGCTGCTGGGTGGTGGCGTCTGCTATACATGTCCGGTAGGTGGCCTCCGCCTCGTCTGCCTGCAAACACACACACACACTTTAAAATAACTTCTTGTGTTCAGTTTCTTTCTGTTTTAATCTGTCAGATAGGTGCACAGATAAATGAAGTGTCAATCGGGACATTGTGGCAACCAGATAAAAAAAACAAAAAAAAAAACGGCTAGTTCTAAAAAAAGAATTAACATGCAAATCATCTTCATTTCAAGCTCTGAACCAGCGGGTCAGCAATGACATGAAGTTACTGATAAGAACCTTGTTGCGAGCTTCTTCCTCTAATCGTTTCTTCTTCTCCACAGACTTCGCTGTGGATCCTCCTCCTTCTTCCTCGGCTCGGCAGGCTGCTGTTTTGGCCTTGTCGTACTCCTCGCAGCGTGCCATGAAGGCTTGCTTGGCTTTCCGCAGGTTCACCTCACACTCCATCTAAACAAAGATAAATCATTTTTGGTCCTTTAAATGTCTTACTTGTGTTACTAAGAGATAAATTAAAAAACAGTCTACAGCTACGTGTCCTTGCATGTACAAAACAGGAGATCGTACCAGTTTTCTCTTAGCTCGAATCCAGTGTTCCTTGATCTCCTTCCGTCTCTTTTCATGCTCCTGTTTGCGCTGCAACAGAGGCTGCACAGACACACATACAGATCAACACAACGTGCACGTGGGCAAAACACTCCAGAATAACCATAACTCACCGAAGCTGTAAAGTGTTTCTGTTGGAACGTTGAGTATGGTTTACCTGGATGAAGGTCTGGTTGTGCAGGGTGGTGTTGGCCTGCTGCAGCCCCACACTCTGCTCCTGGTCCTGCTCCAGAGCCAGAGAGTAGATGGAGAAGAGGGGCATGTGGGGCTAGAGGGAGCAAACACAGAAAGAAAAGGTTTGCTATCCAACATAAACAGAAGGACGAGACGCCATAATGCTTCGAGTTTAAGTTTTTGACATTCACAGTAAGATATTCAGAGGTCGAATAAATGAGGTTTACATGCGTTATGTTGTGTTTGCAGGACTGATATAATCTCTGGAGGCCTTTGGAGAACTCCGTCTCTGGTAAAATAGGAGAAAAGAGATAACGTAACAGATCTACAGTGGCTGATTGATTATCTTAATCACTGACTAATCTATATCCATTCATAATTTAGCTTATAACATATCAACATTACAAATATCAAATCACAATTCAAAAATGTAAAGCTTAGTGAGTTTAGCACATTTTAGAAGCTGCAGTCAAGTCTTTCATCATCATTAACTGACATTTTGCTTAATCCTCTAACAGACTAAACCTTTGGCATTCCCACTCACCCAGTGAAGTCCTCTTCTCCACGTAGCTCATCAGGTCCTTCATGTACTTGGAGATGGTTTTGGCGTAGAGCAGAGCGGAGTCCACCCCTCCCTCACTGCGCTGGAGGATCACGTCCACTTCCTCACCTCTGCCTACAGACAAACACAGGAATAAACAATGCGCTGCTATGACAACATACACTGCTTATTGAGATTTGTGGGAGGCAGATGTTAGCAGCCGAGGTGTAAAGATTCAGATCTAAAGTGATCTCCAACATCCTTTGTTTTTTGGGGAGTGAACTGTATTCATTGCCACTGCAGTCTTTTAGCTAACGTACACACACAGAAAAAGTTGCATTTTCACGAGACCAAATGAGAGTGGAATGGAAGAGACAGGAAGGACTGGAGGTGCTGAAAAATGTTAACAAAAGCCGGAGTGCGAGTGGAGGAGCAGCTGATTGCCTACCCATGTCCTGCAGGTCGCTCCTGAACGCTCCCCCATCTGCTCCCTGGCCCGTCGCAGTGTACAAGTTCTCCATCGACTACACAGCACAAAGATGATTCATTACTGACAAACGCAGCCCAAGGCTAGTCACCAACTGGGGGATTTTTTTTTGTCTTCATCCAGTGGAAAGTTTGAAGGGGAAACCACTTTATGTATGTGAATTTTACACAGTCACTTACAATGTTAGATAACTATACTATAACTATTGTTTGAACTGGAAGATGGGGGAAAACTGGCAGCTCTGTGATAAATGTCCACTCACCCTGCTCTTCTCAGTGGGCAGCAGGGAGAGCAACGTGCTGCTGTCCACCTCTCCCATCAGCAGCTCCGACACACTGAGGAGAAACACACACACCTTTACGTCTACAATTATTGATGTATTTATTTATTTGGATCCTCATAAGCTACTAATAAAAATAAACAAATAAATATAAATAAAAAAAAGGTAGCAACTACTCTTCCAGGGATCCAAACAAATATGACGGAAGTAAAAATATAATGGACACGTACAGAACATTTATTTAAAAAACATTTTTTAAAAGAGGAAGGGGCCGTCGTAGGAAATCTCGGCATTTGTAATAGTTTTTATTTTATTTTATTTATCTTTCAACATATCCCTCATCCACTCAAGAAAATGTCATTTTTACACATCTCATTTTGATTCCTTTAGTCAACTTGTTTGCTGAAACAAAACAAAGTGGGACCTCCATTTTGGTGGCTTTCTGTCCTTGACAGAAAGGGGAGTCAAGCAGAGGAAGAGTGGAGGACAGAATGAGGAAACAGACTCATCAGGCAGATCTCAACTGTCTCTGCCAGCTCACTTCCTCCTAAAGCTCTGACAGATGTCTAAACCCTGTACTGGCATGTGATAAACTGTTGGTGCAATACACTTGAATTAGACAAAAAAAACAAAACTGAGAAATGCTCTGGGTTTACTTTGAATCATCAAGATATGGGATCTAAAGATTGAAAACGTAGAATGAATAAAAACAGATTACATGATTAGAGTTGCAACGTTTAATAGTTTGTTTGGTCTCAGTTCCTCTGAAGTATCTCAAATCAAGAGATTGTTCTTGGTCTGTAGCAGCCAGGTAGTCAACAGCATTTTCAACTTTTGGTTTTGTGTCATACGGTTGAAGAAACCACTTCCTGTTTTCAGCTCCGTCTCATGCAAATGTGTCACCATCACTGCACTTCTCTCTCCAATTCCCAACAACAGACTACTCTGTACACATTAACACACGCGCACACACTCCATGATTCTTCCATCTGTTAAAACAGGTAACACCTGCTTAGACACCATTATTACCTACTGTATATCTGTCTGTAGGTTGTAGTTTGATAATCAGACATGTTATGAAGGTGCTTTAGATACTCACTTGCTGCTAAATGCAACTGCAATGGTTTCAATTGCCTTCTCAAAGTCCATTTTATCTGCCTCGTTACAGGCCTCATAGTGGAAACCTGAAAAATCAACCATGCATGTGTTCGGGTTTCAGTTGTGGTTTGGAATACACTGCTGACCAAGTTAACGTACACACCTGCACGTACACGGTTACATCAAACTATATATACACAGCATGCAGTATTACCAGAGGATAACATTTAAATTTAACGGTTTAAAAAAGGAGAAAACATGTATATGTTGTTCTTGAACTTTTAAAACAACCTTCTGCCTACATTTGTGTTTGTGCCTGAAGGTTTCTCTGCACAACTGACTGACCTTTGACCTTGGATATGAGCTTGCCGGCAGCAGTGAGGATCTCCACGGTGTTGAGCAGAGGGTAGGTGTTGATGACCTGACGCAGCACCCGCAGGACCTCTCCCAAACACTCGTGAGCCACGGGCCGCTGACTCTCCTTCTTACCTGCAGCACAGGGAGGAAGGAGGAAGAGGACAAGTGAGACTGTGCGAATGGGCTATAAAAGACCACAGCAGTGGTTCTTCAATCTGCAGGATTGTTCAATTGCTGAGACTTTAAGGCTTCAAATGTAACAAGATGAAGGTCGCAGTTTGGCAACAATTCATGATTCTGAGAGTGTCCTAGAATGAATAAGTAAGAAAGATCAGCCCATGCTAGCAAATGCATTAGAACGTGTTGGTAATGTTGGACCAAAAATGAAGTGCATTTAATGTTTCCTGCATTACATTTTTCACAAGTTAAGGAATAGCTTGCCATTTAGGAAATACACTTTTACACGTTTTCGCTGGGCAACCAGCGGAGACTCCACAACAAGTCCGGCACATGAATCGCCCAAACTTACACTTAGGTTTTGTGTTGAGCTTTAGTGGTGCTGGTAGGCAGATTTTGTTACCTTTGGACAGAGTCAAGCTAGCTAGTTCCCTCCGTTTCCAGTCTTTATGCTAATCTAAGCTAAGAGGCTACCGGCTTAAGCTTAATCTTTAACATATGAATATGAAAGTGGTATCGATCTTCTCATCACTCCGTTCAGAAACAAATGAGCGTATTTCCCAAAATGTCCAACAATACTTTTACATCCCCGCAAGTCACTGTTTCTACTATTTCAACTTGGGGGCACAGCGGATGGAGACGTCAGAGAGACGGACTGTCTGACCGGACGGTTGGGTCAGTAATTTAAGGGCAAACAATTCAGAGTGTCAGCTCATCTGCTTTGATGTCATTAGTGACACATCAGGCATCCTCATTTCCATCTCACACACACACACAAATGGACTGGTTTTGTTAACTTTCTTTCTGTCCAGTGTTGCAACTTCACACTCCTCTGTATATTATTAACTCGCTCAGGGAGGAGGCCAGAGGGCAGGCGATCCTCCGTCCTCCCACAGTCTGTCTGAAAGCGTGTCAGAGAGTCTGAGTGGCAGGGGAAAAGAACAGAGTGACCGAACATTGTGCCACAGAGGATGTGGTCTTCTCTATTGTTTTGCAAGATTAGAAACTTATTCTGCTGCTGTGCTACATCTGCTTTCTGTGGCTCATGAAAACGCCTCACTCTCGACTTCACAATAAAAAGGTTTTGACGTTCGATGGACCCGACGGCCACAAGGAGCTCCAGATAAGTGCTGCGTTGGAACACGGTAGTGAGGAGACATGGGTAAAACTCTGATTGTGCTGCTGATTAAGAAGAGGAGGCGGCGTTGCGTCACGGCGATGCAGCCAACCTATCAAGAGGAGGAAGTGTGGATGAGGCCCTTCTGTCAGAGGCTATCCATCATGGCTTCCTGTTTAGAAAGCTCACTCTGGGTGGAGACCATGACAGAACAGAGCCAGATTAAAACTGACGGAAAGACACACAAACAAAGCGCCTTCATTCTCATGTGAGTTACAGAACTCTGTAAACTCTGAAAAAAAGCCTGTTCCCACTGGAGAACGACTTCAAACTCAATGTGTAAAAACACCAGTTCTTTTTAGGTTAAAATTTCAGTTTGTTTAGCAGGTGGAATCGACTCTGAAGTGGTGGCACTTACTCCATGAGGAAAGTAGAGCCGTTTTATTTGATATGCCATTTTAAGCCTTGCTACATCACGCAGGAGAGGACGAGTGTTTGAGACTGCAGTAAACAAGAAGCTGGCTTCCTGCTGGAGACAAGAGTGCGGTCGACTCTGTGGGCGCAGCGGAAACGCGGCCCTTCATCTGGAGAGAGGATGCTCACAGCCACTTGTAAGCTTGCTTACGCAGGGTGGCTCCGCCCTTGTCCCCCCCCGCTCCGCCCTTGTCCCCCCCCCCCACGCAACACACACGTGTCTGAACAGGACTGATGTAAGATTGATAGAAACCTTTTGCAGATGCCTCGTGTGTCCTCTTCATGTAAGACCTTGTCAAGCAAAGCGGCAGAAGAAAGACCTAACAATATTGTTTTGTGTGCAAACTAACGTGTTCCAGATGCACACAAAACACCAAAATGAGACAATGACACACCGTTATATGAGCCAGAAGATGCAAATCATAACTGGCCACACACACACAAACCACCATTATTCATGTGAACGTGGCACAGTTTTGTGATTTATAATTTTGCATAAATACACTGGCTCAGGGAGCCCAACTCATTTTAATGGGAAATATTTGGGGCCTTCTGGGTCATAGATCAAACCACTGATTTGTACCTGGTGGAAGTTTGTAGACAAAGCTTTAAAATAAAAAAAAAAACCCCAAAAAGCTTAAACTATCAACTCTTACCCTCAGCCAGCACGACATCCTTCAGTTTCTCCACAGCCTCTGCGAAACGCGCCACGTCCCTCAGCAGGGCCGGGATGTCCTCGACCTCAATGGCGGTGCTCTCTGGACCTTCAGATGGAGTCGTAGGGGTCAAAGCACCTTTCCCTTGGCCTTTGGTGAACACCCACGACTGGAGCGGGAATCCTGACGAGGCACAGAGGACAAATGAATTAGTTTTAGTAATTTGAATTAGTAAATTTTTTTTGTTGTTATCAAGCAACAAAGCCAAACGTTTTAGAGTTCCAGATTCTTAAAAGGAATAGTTTGATAGTTTGGAAAAATATGCTTTGGCAGAGAGTTAGATGAGGAGATCAATACCACTGTCATATCTGTCAGTCAAATACTGTATAAGGCCTTAGCTTAGCTTAGCACAAAGACTGGAAACAAAGGGAAACAGCTAGCCTGGGTCTGTCTGTTCTACCAGCGCCTCTAAATCTCATTACTTTATATTTTGTCAACTGACATTTGCTTGTTAAATGTGAGGTAGGTGGAAGGTGTTTTTAACATCGTGTGTGCTGCAGCCCTACGTGTGCCGTCCGTCTGCAGATTTTGCTTTCTGTTTCTCTTTGAGCTCAGGTGTGGATGTGTGAATATATTTGAGCTCAACAATGTGATGAAGATGAACAATAATGCAGGGACGTTTGGAACCGGACCTGCGGCGCTGGCGTGTCTGCTCAGCGCAGTCGGCCTCTTCAGGGTGGACACGGGAGACGGGCAGGCCACCCCTTGCATCGCCGCCAGCTTACTGTGATGGGTGCTGGGGGTGCCCGGGCAGGACAGGGAGGGGTCCAGGAGCCCGGCAGAGGTCGGGGTGAGAGTTGAAGAGGAGGAAGAAGACGAGGGTGCGGGGGAGAGGGTGACGTCGCCTGCATCTTTCCGAGGCTGCTCCTGCAGGATGGACAGCTGAGAGAGGACACAGGCGAGAGATTGAAAAAGGTCAAGGCGGTCACGTGATTTATGCCCCCTGGCTCCTCTTTGCTTCTGTGGCCTTGAACCCGGCAGCGCTGTTGTTGGTAAACACACATGTACAGACTTTCACAAGATCCAGTGTCGCGTTGTGCAACACTTCCTGATTTCAAGCTGTTGACGGGTGTGGCAAAGCAAGCAGGGTGCAGAAACACAGAAAAGCCATTTACTGCTTGGAACAACACCAGTGATATTTCCATAAAATGATTCATTTGCCTACAAAACAGACAAAGTCACAGATGAGGTTTATTTTGGACTTGGTCCTTGACAAGTGCATCTCCGGCAAAGCCAAAAGAGCCCTACTCACTACAAAGACAGCAAATATAACAAAACAAACATCCCTACATTTATGCCGTTAGTGTTGGACACACAAGATGACGCGCACGTACTCAAACATTAACATACCTGCTTAAGCCATACGCTGTGCTTATTGGGCAGTATGTCCAGTCTGTCCTTGCCCTTCGACTCGGCTTTCTTAACTCTCTGACTCGTGGAGTAAGGGTTGTAGCTACTTTTGGCACCGCGTTTCAGCATGCTCCTTCTCCCTACAGCTTTGTCCCCATTCTAACTCGAGTCAACTTTTGAAACCGATCTGGCAAGAGCACGCACGCACACGCACGCACTCACAGCAGCTTGCCACTAGTTTAGTGATTAAAAACCGCGCATGAAGAGCCAGATATGAGTCAGTGAGCAGTCAGGCCCACACCTGAACATTCAGCTCTGTTTCACCGCATCATAATGAAATGTTTAAGTAGTTTCACGCAGTTTCACGCGGGCAGGCTGCAGTTCCTCATCACACCTGCAGGCATTCAAACTACAAACTTGACTAAACAGAACTTGTATCTGGTGTTTGTCTCCACACTCACACATGCACAATCATTTCTTATCCGGATCCCTTTCAGCAGCCTGCCCCCCTCCAGCTGAAGGTCATCTGACAGCACGCGCGCACACACGCGCGCGCGCACACACACACACACACACACAAACCAGCAGAAACCAGAAGTGATGCGCTACTCACAGACTGGTTGCTGCTCTGGGGCCCGGGGCTTCCTGCTCGGCTCTTCTTCGAGATGGATGGCGTCTTGATCAGTTCCCGTTTCTTCCTGGTGAACATCTTCAGCGTGCCTTTGCCGTCCATCCCGACTTCTTTGAGTTTTACGCACAGCCCCCCCACCCACCCCCCGACTCGCCACTTGGGTGCTCTGCCGCTCGCGCTCACCGGGAGCTCGGTGCCATCAAGGCCGAGCTTCAGCCACGGTAACTGTCTGTCTGTCTTCCTCCTCCTCCCGCTGTCGCACATCGAGCCGCGCAGGCTCACTGACGGAGACTCGGGCAGCTCACCGCAAACTGTCTGCGTGCGCTCCCGGCATCCGCTCTGCGCGTCAGCTCAGTTTCCTCAAAGCGTGGGGGGGGGGGGGGGGGCGGGGGACCCACGAGTTGCTATCAAAGTTTTCGGGCAAATTTATTAATAATTTGGTTACAATTAAACTCA
>JAVQJL010027250.1:0-11341 GCA_036024295.1 Nannoperca obscura
TCCTCGTTCCTCGCGCCCTTCTGCCCGTCCGTCCTCACTCACTTTCTTTTTTTTTTTCTGCTTTGTCACTGCTCAGCTCTGTGGAGATGGGCCGATGCTCGTGTTGTCAGAGGCAACACTCCCAGAGAACAGCACCCTCAGAAGCATGCAAATCTGTTTCTCTTTCAACCCATCCCCCTGCTTTCCTTTTCAGCCTTTTCACTGATCGAGCAGTGTCAGCAGATTGTTTATAATTGATGCAACTTGATTTTAGCTATAGGGGTACTCTCAACATTTAAACTGTTTTAAAAGTTTAATCCTACACGTCTACCTACACAATGCTCAACATTCAAATTTGTGTGTAATGTCAAAACGCATCATCTAACCTGCACCCCATCCTGCCCGTTGAATGTGCCGGAAAAGAACTACATTTGTCATCTAATTTTACAGATATAAAAACCCATCACTGACTTCTCTTTTGGGCTGCTAGACTGAGTTAAATTTGAAGCTCATTGTCACATTACATTTTTAAGCAAGGTTTACAACTCTGTTTGATGACTGGAGAGGTTGACACTTAAGTACCTTGCTAACTGACTATCGTGCTCTGTGATTTTAGGTGTGGGACTATGAGGCAGGGGACTTTGAGCGAACCCTGAAGGGCCACACAGACTCTGTGCAGGACATCTCCTTTGACCAGACGGGAAAGCTGCTGGCTTCATGTTCAGCTGACATGAGCATCAAACTTTGGGACTTTCAGGGGTTTGAGTGCATCCGAACTATGCATGGTAAGAGATATTTGCAGAAATAACAATGGTTACAGTACAGGAGCACCTGCCAAAGGGGGTGGAGCTAATTAACAAACACATAAAAAATTACAATTCTCTAACTACTCAATCAAGCATTTTAACTAACGTTTGGTGTAATTTTACAAACTTTAAAATTGTGTATGAATGACTTCTGATTCTGGGTTTCACTCTCACTAGAGCTATTTTCAGGTTTTTTTTTAGTAACTGAACACAGTTTTATTTCTTAAATGTGTTTTGGAAACTGTGACTTTGTGCACATCTGGCTTGGTGGTTTTAATATTAAGATGAACTTAGACCAGTTACACAACTAAGCTGTTGACTGTGTCGTCCAGGGCACGATCACAATGTGTCATCTGTAGCCATCATGCCAAATGGGGACCACATAGTGTCGGCCTCCAGAGACAAGACCATGAAGATGTGGGAGGTGGCCACTGGGTAAGCCTTGTTTCATTTCATTGACATTGAGATTTAGACTGATTTAAAATTTTACATTGTGATTTACGCATTTTCATTTCTTCCCATAAAGAAATGCCTTAATTTATGATTACTTTATTCTAAAATCTGTTTAAAATCTTTAATTGTTTTACTTTGTGTTTTGTAACAATTCTATTTACAGGTACTGCGTGAAGACATTTACAGGCCACAGGGAGTGGGTGAGGATGGTGCGTCCCAACCAGGACGGCTCGTTGATCGCCAGCTGCTCCAACGACCAGACGGTGCGTGTCTGGGTGGTCGCCTCGAAGGAGTGTAAAGCTGAGTTGCGGGAGCATGAACATGTGGTAGAGTGTATCGCCTGGGCCCCTGACAGTGCTCACCCCACCATCCTGGAGGCCACAGGCTCAGAGGTATGTACAGCTGCCGCAGGATGTGACATTTACCTACAGAGGATGTTTGCGTATGTTTGGTTCAGCTGCAGTATTTCCCACAATTGTTTGTAGCAAAGACAAACCATGTGCCCTGAAATAATGACCTCATAAGACAATGCACTTTTGTTAAATAAATCTTTAGCGTGTTTGTGAAGATGCTCACCTAGCTAGTAATTGAAGTTATCACTAAAAATCAGAAGTTGACAAGATCTTTCAGGTCAGGTTTACATGTCTGTCACAAACGGTTAAGAGAAGTGCACAGAAGAACTCACCACTTATATTTATCTTCAAGCTGTGAGCTTTTTAAGAACGTGGCATTTGCATATCTGCATCCATGTTTATAGCCCAATCTACAGACCTGCTAGCAGCTCTGTGAGGCTGTACTTAGCCACAGTGGTGCTATGAGCTAAATTCGAACATCAGAACATTTACATGCTCACAATGACAATGCAATATGCTGATGTTCAGCAGGTATAATGTTAACCATCTTCAGAATCTTATTTAAGTGTGTTAACATGCTAACATTTGTTAATTAGCAGTAAAAACAAAGTACAGTTGATTGAAATTAAGGAGCTGTGCCTCTAGCATGGCTGAAAATTGCCACTTGATAACCTAAGAAGGCATTTTTTTTGATCGATTATTGACTTGTATTATTGTCTTGCCAATCACTGTTACATCTCCCCTCTCTCTCTGTTTTGCAGAGCAAGAAAAGTGGAAAACCCGGCCCCTTCCTTCTCTCTGGATCCAGAGATAAAACAATTAAGATGTGGGACGTGAGCATCGGCATCTGCCTTATGACTCTGGTGGGTGATGGTTTCTATGACTTACTCAGTGTTGCTGCTTATGAATGAGTGTAGTGGCGGGTAATCGGTCTTGCTTCTTCAGGTGGGACACGACAACTGGGTTCGTGGGGTATTGGTTCACCCCGGAGGAAGATTCATAGTGAGCTGTGCTGATGACAAAACCATTAGGATCTGGGACTACAAGAACAAACGCTGCATGAAGACCCTGTGTGCCCACGAACACTTTGTTACCTCTCTGGGTAAGACGGTTATTGTTGGCATTCATTTAGCAACTCCTGCTTCTCAGGGGTCAAACATTAACCTGCACCAAATCTGTAAAAACACAAAACCTAAACCCAAGCTGAAATGCACACATTGTACTTGAGATTTAAGTCATTTTTTACAAACTTGTTTAGATGATTGAGCTCTGCAGCGTACCTGAACAAATGTTTACCTCTCTTGCAGATTTCCACAAGACTGCTCCCTACGTGGTGACGGGCAGTGTCGATCAGACAGTCAAAGTCTGGGAGTGTCGCTGAGACTGCCTCCATCTCTTGCCCCCCCTCCCAACTCCAAAAGCAGCCCTAAAGCCCCCACCCCTCTTCCACACCTCAGCCCTCCTCCTTCTGTCCTGACACCCAGCCCCGCCCCCTCACCTCTCGCACTCCAAACCCTAGTCGACCATGGCGCTTTACCTTCTTCCCGTCCCGTCCCCTTGCTCCCCTCCTCCCCTACATCGGTCCAGCCCTATTAAGATGACTATTGTCCTTTTTATGTAAATTATTCTGGATGTAGGGTACGCTTAATAAATGTCACGCAATCTCTGACACATAAACACACTCAAAAGATAAGAAGTATTCCTTGCATGGTGAATCAAACAAAAAATTGTATACTGTTAAATTTGCCGAATTTGCATACTGTTGTCATGATTTCCTGTCGGGTCAAAGGGTAAATATCCTTGTGTGCTGGCGCAGGTGGATTTCGGTTAACTGACTGACTGCACCCCTTGTTGAAGAGGTTTAGGCTTTGTTTTGTTGTACTCCATGCCTCCATTGTTGCGGTCTGTCACTCGCGTACAGTGATAGAGAAAGTGTGAGGAAAATAAGCATAAAGGAACGAGTGGTAGCTGTCCAGGCGAAGACGATAACAAGCTGAAGAAGAAGAAAAAAAGATTAAGCAGGATGCAGCTCCCTAGTTGAATCACACGCGGTTCTGTGGGCGGGTGCACATGTACATGTGTGTATACATTGTGTGAGTGCGTGTGTGTGTGTTTGTATATTATGACAGGAGAATCTCCGCCGTCTCTGCTCTGATGGTCAGAGGAGAGAGAGAGGAGGCAATGCTTCTCACCCACTGTGTTCATTCATACTACTTCATCTCTTTTAACAAACTTGCTTTCTAGTAGATACTCACAGGACCTTAATGATCCCTACGCTGCTGAGAGCACAGGCACACTCCTCACAGCAAAAGTGTGTTTTACAAAGGAAAATGTCTGCTCACCTTTTTATGAGGTTTGTGTGTGTGTGTGTGTGTGTATGTATGTATGTCGGCCCAGAGAATCGCCCGGTGCCCTCTTGCTCGCTATCTCTGCCTTGTTAACCCATTGAGGGCTCCCTCACACGGGATTTTCATTCTGCTTTCTGTGGTCTCACTGCTCTCTTTACACACACACACACGCACATACACTCACAAATGCACATACACGCACAGTAAAAATTGTGTATCAATATATCTGGATGTCATTGTTTGCAACATAATGAAATAAAATTCTGTAAATATAAAAGTCATCTATTTGCGTGCTTTGTTTCAGGAAAGGAGGTGAAATGAGATGTAGGAAAACTTCTGGGAGTCAGACAGGATTTACCACAGCGTTTCTTAATCTGGCAGCATTTAAACTATCTTTTTATTGGCTCTAAGCATTTTCTCGACCATTAAATCAGTGTCAAACTTTGCATGTGGTGCTGCAACAGTTCATAATACATTTTGGCATTTGGAAAGCACAATTTGGTTCATTCAGGGAAATATTTTAGAACGGGGAGACCAATGGCTGCGTGTGGCCCACAAAATGAAGTGTATATTGTAATGAGAAATGTGGGTCTGATAACTTTAAATCCTTAAAGTGTTAAGAAAGAAATGGGTCACTAGACAAAAACTGGAAACGTACTGCTCTAGACAGCCAATATTATTTATGTATAACTATCTGGCTCTGGTGCACAGATGTAGGTCTGCTGCTACGCTGCGGCCTCTCAGCATCATTGGGCAACTTCCATCTGAGCAGGGGTCAGATGCTCACTGTCACTGCTGCTGTTGATGCAGATAGTGGAGTAGCAGATCAGCCCTGACCTAGTAGTTTGTTTTAATGAAAGATGAGATGGGGAGGATGTGCTGCTGAGACTTAAAGATGGTGGACGTGATGTGGAAAGAACAGTATAATGACATTTGACGTTTATTCCTCAGGTACGGCCCAGCTACTTACACTGCAAGCTCAGACTGGAGAAGCAAAGGCATCAGGGGGCAGCAGGGACAGTTCAGGCACCCTTATCAATAATGTACGGTACCCCAGCCTACTCCTGTGCTCTCTCTCACACACACACACACACACACACCTGCTCACTCACCCACACAGCAATTACTCTTTCTCTGAGCTCTGCGGTATCCTGGCAACAGTTGCCAGGATGGCAAGCGTGCAAGCGCCACACCTTGCTGTGTCCTGCAGGTCTGCGAGGGTGGAGAAACGGGGAGTGGTGGAGCAAAGCACAAGGACAAATGCAAATGCCGAAAAGGAAAGTTATTACAGCACATGGTTCATGTAGGACACTGGCAGTGTGGTTGACTGAAGCTGGGGAGCTATAGACGTGTGCACCCAGAAGTGGCTTCCTGGGACTTTAATGAAAAGATTATAAACCTGTCTCCGTCTGAAACTCGCAGAGGCACTGGAGTAGAAACATTGGCCTACATCCGCCCGGCCGCCGCCACTCTCTCGTGCCTTGCACACACTTTTCCCCTCATGCAAGCTAAAGACATCCAAATGGGGTAGAAGAAGCTCACTTTCTAATTTATATGGCTTCTAGGTCACCCACTTCTTTCTCTCTCACAGAACTGTTGATACAGATTTATGGCAGAGTTATAAACCAGCATCGATTCCAATAAACTGGCAGGATGTGGAAGTGTTGGAGAGGTTTCAAGGTCAGCGTAAAACAGCAGACCTGTCTCTGTCAGACGCAGCAGTATTGATTCAACAATTTCATACAGCAGACTGACTTTTCTTGATTATCATTCATTTGTGTAGACTGATACTAGTGGTTTGAAGTGCAGACAGCTGCGGGGTCTGTGTTAATATATGGGTTTGTGTGTCACCACAGTGCAGTTTACGCGAGTGCTACTATAGTTTACGTGAGCAGCGTTCTAATCCCGGCAAAGCCTGCGGAGGACGACGGGCAGGTTTGGAGGAGATTTGAACGAGGTATGTTACAGGACGTGGCGCCCTCTAGTGGTGGCACGTAACCAGGTGTGTGTGTGTGTGTGTAGGGGGTGTTGGAGTTGTGGTTATGGTAAGGATACCTTTTTGTCTTACTTAAAGTTCAGAATAAATGTTAAGTGTTCAACACCAGAATTCATCTGGATATGTAACATGTATACATTTTGTGAGTTGAGAGGTACTATTTTTTGTTGTTGCACATTCATCACATACAATGCAACAAATCCGTACAAGTTCTTATGGTATTCTTTTTATTTCCCCCTCATGTCTGTGACTTCACACACTCTTTGCCATGCTATGTGCACTTGATCTTTGAACACTTTCTCTGTTTAAAGTCTCATGTATTGCATGCTTCCTCTTTGTCTCTGCTCTGTTGATCCACTAGTGATGCAGCACTTCTAACTGGGTCAGCCCGTCCCCCGTCTCTCCAAGCCACCCCCTCCTTCGACTCCCCTTTTTCCTCTGTATATGCATACATCCCTAAAGACTTTTTTCATGCAGTTCATGTGTCTACCATCCATGTGCAGCAGCTCTCTCCTCCCCCTTTTCTGCCTGATTCATTTTCTGTCATGCACCCTGTCATGGTTTCCCAGCCTGTTGCTAAATTAACCCTACAAGAACACACACACACACACGCGCGTACGTCACGTTGTTTGCATTTGTTTATTATCTTATCTTGAGTTTCAGGTTTTTTTTCCAGGTAGAAATGGTGTTCCTAAGTTTATATGTACATGCAGGGCAGATGGCATGGCAAAGGCAGCTCTTATATACTTCTGAGCTGCTGTTTTGATTGGCTGAGACAGTCAGACCCTGTGATGTGGAGTATATATACGACGATGAGCGGTGCCCAATCAAAGACTGTTACCATGGAACCACGGATACACTACATACATGTGTATGTATACAAACACCACTGTAACACACACCATTAAAAATAACACTTACATAAAATGTTTTCCCCTGTGGGAGATATATTGCATAAACCACCCCTGCTGTTACATCTCATCATAACATAACATGTAACACATCCAACATTAGTCACAGCATTAAAAAAAATATACAACATCCAATGTAAGAAGCGCTACTTAAATACACCATACAACATGGACATAGCATGTGGTTACAGAGAAAGAGAAAATCCTCTTTGATGCAGTAAATCATAAATATTTTTTTCAGTGTGTGAGACAGAAACAGTGGGTGTGAGATGAAAAAATCTGAAAAAGTGATGCAGTAAACTGCCAAAAAGGCAAGTGAAATGAAAGACAAACAATTACTGCACATCATGAACATTACATAACAACATATTCAGTTTTTAATAATCGACAATTCGACATATCCTTAAGATTGTTTGGCTGTCACTTAATTATAAATATATTTTTCTGTGGCAAAGAAAATGTGACAATGTATCTGTTGCTTATAGTTGTTTATTTTCCCATAAAGCAGCAGCATTTTAGTTGGGGGAAACCAAAAATATATCTACTTATGTTGTGTAAATGACAGAAGCCTATATCACATAATAGTTGTTGATTGAAGTGTCAATCTCAATATGTGCTTCCAAAACGCATTATCTGGGATTTCTATACACAATTTAATAACTTTGTTGTCATTACCCCACACATCATTTTAATTTGAATGATTCAGTACCTATGGTGTAAAATGGATCCTCATTAGTCTTTAATTGTTATAAGTTTTGAATGTAATATTAATGGTTACGATTTGAGCTGAATAATTATAGTACATTTTTGTCAGCTGCCTCTCCTCGGTATTCACTCACACACTAGTAAACCCCGCCCCTCGTCGTCTGATTGACAGCTCTGATCCCGAGACAGCAGGGTGGCCAGTCACGCTCTCGCCATGCAAATGAGCCGCGCTCGGGCCGGGCGGGTGCCCATGTGGACCAGCACCATGCCTTGTTGTTCTGAGCGCTGATTGGCTCGCTGGCGCCCGACTGTTCTTCATGCGATGCGGGCCAGCAGCGGGAACGAAAACACGGAGGGCTCCTGACAACCACGGGGTTTCCCTTTTCATGAATACCACAAAGATACGCGAGTGCACCGGAAGCCCGTTTCGCCCCAGGAGGTTTTAACCAGAGGTTTGTGATAACTGCAATGTCACTTTTGTTATTTGTGGGTGAGATAATAGCTGCCAATACTGCCAGCGCGGAATAGGATGGGGGTGCTGCGGTCGCCGGGTTTTGTCGGAGGCCGTAGTAACAGGGCGGGGCAGGAATCCGGGTGGGGCGGGCCTTACCGAGAACACGACTCGCCTTGTTGTGTGTATTCCCGTGCTCGCATCGCCATCTTGTTGCAATCCTATTTTTTACGTATGCGAGGATCTACTTTCCGTTACGACGGATTAAACATCGCCCGTGTTCTTCCTGGAGAAGAAACGGGGGACGAAAAGATCGGGCGTGCGGGTGTGAGCCGTGCACACAGCGCTTCCTACCGGGACACTGCCACCTACCCCCTCGGTCTTTTTCCTCCTTCCGTCCCGGGCCACCGGGTCGCCTACCGTGAGGGTTTTACGCGCAATGAGCATCGATACACTTTTGGAGGCGGCCAGATATCTGGAATGGCAAGCCCAGCAACAACAGATCACACGTGGTGAGTTGAACAGCAAACTGGCGCATCGCGCGGAACGTACGTGACACCAAATAACCGCGCGTGCTACATCCTAAACTGCCTTTGGTGGGGACCGTATCCCGTTACTATCAACGGCGGGGTATTGCATTTTCAACCGACCCGCCTGTGATGAACGGAAGCGTGTGTAGTTTTTGTTTATCGGCCTGGGTTCATGCCAAAAAAAAAGAGCGTGAAGTAACAGCAAACTATTTGCAATTCCCGAGCGGTTATTTATTGCACACATTTGTGTTCCCTTAATGCGGAAACGGTCAAAGTTGTTTTCCGAACTACTTTGCGCGCTCTCGGTTTGTGTGTGTGTGTGTGTGTGTGACAGTTTCAACACTCTGACTCACCGTGTGTGTGTGTGTGTGTGTGTGTGTGAGAGAGAGAGAGAGGAGTTCCTGTCAGTAACCGTGGTACATTTATATATTGTATCTTTGTTAAGAAGCAGCTCGCTACAGAGTGTGCACTTTGTGGCAGTACATACACGTTAAAGCTCATACATTTTAAAAAAAACTTTTTTTTATCGGTGATGAAATGTTGTTATTTTCAGAGGAGTTTCACGTGTCGCATTTTTGTTATAAAAGAGCCTCCTCCGAATTATTTGCCTCAGTTCTTTTTTGTCCGTCGAGCACCGGCAGGGCGGTGGCGAGCGAGAGGCTGCTCTTTACATAATACCCTGACATTGCTCAGCTATCGCATGACACGCGCTGGGGCGGGCCCCCTCACGCGCTCACCCGGTCCCGTTTGTACGTCTGCGCGCGAGCATATGAAGTATATGCTTGCGCTTTCCCTGATTGTGTGAAACGGGGTGGTTTTGTCAGTCGACATAACGACCACTGACTCGGTGAAACGACACGGAGGGGCTGCTTTTTGTGTTTCTCCCCTCGTGATGACGTGTCAGACAAATCACCCCCCCCCCCCGCACCGCATACTTACCCTGCCTACCGCGTGCTAGGGTAGGATCCACCCACACCGACCACGTGCACATTACCACTCTCCTCCCCTAGATACACACCGAGCGCGCACGCGCGTACGCCAACACACACACACACACACACACACACACACACACTCTCTCTCCTCGTCCCCGCCCATCCCATTCAGACTACTGACAGTGGAGGGTCAGAGAGAGAGAAAGTGGGGTAAGTAGGACAACCTCCCCTCTCCCCCCACCCCCAGCCTCCCCCAATGCAGAAGTTACGTAATTTACTTTTGCGTGCACATGACAATCTGAAGCTGTGTGTGTGTGTGTGTGTGTGTGGATTGTACCACAAAAGCTAGAAAAGCAATTTGGGATATGTGAGCATACTCTTAAACTGATATCAACTTCTATTTAAAAAAACAAACAAAACATTTTTTATGTGTCACATTAGCAGACAGAGAAAATAATGAATTGAACAAGATGTCGAGTTTTTCTGCTGCGTTTTGCACACAGGCGCTCTGAAATGGCACCACTGCATCCTTTTTAAAACAAGGGCTGAGCAACGTGGTTGAAATCCTAATCCTGACATTGTAATGTACATTTTACAGTATAGATGTACATCACCATATGGCAAATGCATGTAAAATCTATCTGTCGTCCAAAGCAATGGGTGTTCTCTGTTATACCTTACTGGAGACAAAACTGATCATAAATGTAAAGCAGAACGTTGAATAACCATTTCAGTTTCTGTCTCAGAAACTGGATAAAATACATTTCTGCAACAAGACTATTATGGCTGCAAGTAGTTGTTGATTTTCTCGATGAATTAATGATTTTCTGTAAAATATCAGAAAGAAACTAAATTCTCACACTGGAGAATCTGAAACCACAGAATGATTTTTGAAAAATTAAACGATTAAATGATTATCAGAATTGTAGCAGACTAATCTTTTCAGCTCTAGATCCTACGATAATATCTCGTCCAGTCCTATTAAAACCACGCTTTCCGTTCTCAAAAAGAGGACGTTGTGTGTCCGTCTTCCACTGCTCAGCGGGCGTTAGAAGAGATCTGAACACATGAATAATTAAACTGTTACTCCGAAGTAGCACTATTAACAGTGTCTTAATGTGAGAATCGTCAAATCCCACACATTAAAAAGAATATGGGATTTCAAAAGAGCAGGGACGTGGTGTCGTCGTGCGTATCATTGCGATCACACTATGTAAGCCGTCTCCGAGGTGGGAAGAAATTGCGCCACCGTGGGTTTTTGCAGTTTCATGTGGAGAACAAATGAAAGTGTTACTTAACACGCAGCCAGGCATGTTGGCATGTGGTGTTTCTGTTTTGCTTTTTACGTGGTGGGAGATGGCTCGGCTGTGTGTTGGCGTTGTGCGCGTTTTTGAGGAAACCCTGGGATCTTCTGTTTCTAATGTTGCTGTTTCCATGGTAACGCAGGGCTTTCCACATTTCTTTGAGTCCGCCTGCTACGGTGTGCAATACCTACTCACTCATGTGGTTAAGTGTGTGTGTGTGTGTGTGTGCATACTCCATGTGAGCACGGCGTGGGAACATTCCCGTCCTACGATGTTGTTGTTTTTTTGTTTTTTTTGTGCAAAATAACTATGCTTCATGTATATGTTGTCATGACGCCAACTCTACTTGACCCAGCAGAGTGGCTCCTTGACAACAGTCCCGCTGCTGTTGGTCAGCCGGCCCTGACGCATGCTCAGTGCTGGAACCGTCCAATCACAAGGCAGACAGAGGGTGGTGGTGGTGGTGTGGTGCTCTCAACAGTCAGGAAACAGATATGGACATTTCTGTGGTCGGGGGGGGGGGGGGGGGGGGGGGGGGGGGGGGGGGGGGGGGGGGGGGGGGGGGGGGGG
>JAVQJL010027252.1:0-10055 GCA_036024295.1 Nannoperca obscura
TATAAGAGCAATTATTGACAGATTACCTCCGTTGACAAATGTTAAATAACATTTAAAAGACAGTAAAGTGACCGTTAATTTAAATTACTTTACTTTATTTTTCTTCAAGAAAGCTGTAAGTTGACAAGCACATGGTGTAGATTGATTGAATAATTCTATGAAAAAAAATAAACACGATGTTAAAATTGTTAATTTTACTGTATTTTTACTGTCTTTCCTTGATTTTATTACATTTTAGAGGCGTTTTTTAACAATGAAAAATTGTAAATCTACTTATATTTGACTGTTATTTTACGAAGAATATATACAGTAAAAAGATGTAATTTTATTGTAATCGACTGTTAAATTAAGTATAGTTTTTTTACTGTAATATTACGGTAACTGTTTGGCAACTTTTGCTGCCAGACAGTTACCGTTTTTTTACGTTTTTTTTTTACAGTGTAGGATTTGTTGACAATAACAACATGACAAGAGTCTGCAGCCATGCTAGCTAAACACTAACAATGGCAATGCTAACATGCTGATTCTTAGCAGGTATAATGTTTACCATGTTCACTACCTTAGTTTAGCGTGTTAGCATGCTATTGGACAAATTGAAATGTTGACCTGATTATGCCACTAGATGAAACATCAGTTAATCACCAACATTATTACAATTAATTTCAATAGAAACACGAATGTCTGGACCACATTTTATAAAAATCCTGCCAGTAGGTGTTCAGACATTTCATTCAAAACCACAATTGTTAACCACATTGTGGTGTTAGCGGAAAAGTCAGAGGATCACCAAAGTCAGTAGGCTTTATCCTACATTATCCAAGAAATGCATGGAAAAAATAGCAAATTGTCAATATCCCCCAAAATGTCACAAGCCATGTTTGTAGAGGAGCTCATGTTCATTAAGGTGGACTGGGGCAGTTTCTTTTGGTATCACTGGGCAAAAAGGCCATATTAACCGTGCAGTATATTGTAATTCAAGTGGTCTGAGAGCAGACCTCTACTTCAGCCCCTCCTTTTGGTTCATTTTTCAGGCTTCAGAAAATCGAACCCGTGACGGGAGACTTTAGCCAATCACCAGTTACAAGTTATTTCAGAGAGACTGTTCGTTCATATTGGCTAAGCTACAAGAGCAGATGTGCTTACACATCCGGTAAAAGCCTGATTCAGTGGTGGAAAATCCTGCCGAAACTCCTGCAACTTGTGATAAATTCCCAATACCTCCTTTGCCTGTAGCGATGTATAGTACAAAACATCGCCTCCCAGCTCAAAGCTTCAGGCTCATTATGTTCGATTCCATGGCGCACGTAAGTGGCAAAGAGGCATGATGATACATAGTGGGGAACAACTTTCTGCGGGGGACAGTGGCGTGTGTGGGTGGTGTACTAGCCTTCCCGCTGCTGGACCACGTTGGAGCTACCTCTGAAGCTTGGGGCGCTCTGCTATGTGGCCATGAAGCACTGGACGGACACCTTTGAGAAGAACCGCAATCTCTGCGAGCGAACATACTACATGAAATACAGTTTCATAGGGCTAGTAATTCCTTCTGCTGCTGGTCAAAGTTGGGTTTGGTGGGAGGGGCTTAGCTGAGGTTTTGCCTAGGTTGCACAGATTTTGCCTACCCCAGCTTTAAAAGGAGACAAGCTCGCCCCCTTGTAGTTCACACCATGGTGCTTGTAGTGCTTTCAAGCATGGAAATGTGTTGGCTACCTTGAATGATTTCATTTATTGACTTTTTGCTGCTCTTTGTTACATGTTGCACTCTTGCTTCTGAAGATGTTTCCTGTCATCCTGTTATCAGACTCTTTCAAACAACAGGGTTTTTTACTGTTCATAAAAGTGTTACTCTGGATGTATGGCCATTTATTGAGGACTGTTAACTGTTTTGACGTGCCTGTGTAACCACAGACAGCTCTATCCCTTTTGCCACAGACTGATATCTTGATCAGGCTCCCTCAATTTAAGTAAGGAGTTTGTTTTGCTTTGATGGTAGGTAGGCTCAATTAAACCTGACACATATCAAAGCAAGACACCATCTGCTGTGATGTTTATGGGACCTCCATGGAAAATATTCCCCTTTGTGAAGTTAGTTCTTTGTCTAATAGCTTTTTACTGAATGAGGGTTTTGACCAGGTGTGTATTTATCTTCGGCTATCTGCTCATAGAGACTTGGCTAAACATTTCGCCAAAACACGCCTCTACCATGTCAAGCAGAGTTTTGAGTGTGCAATGGCCCCTCACTGCTGCAACATGCTCACTGTCAAGGCCGAGTCCCCAGGATGTTGATAGCGGAGAGATTACTCAGTGGCAAACTTTAGGCTTCTCCTTTAGCTTATAGGCAGAACATGTTCCTGAGTGGTGCAGGGTCACCCTGATCTCTGATGACTCTCCCCCTCCTCCTGCCTTCTCCCTCGTTCTCCCTCTCCTTGTCTGTGTTTTTTTTGCGATGTTATCTTTTCACTCTCCTCCCACTCACTGCTGTTCCCTGAAGCTGTCTCCGGGATGAACGCCTCATTGTTTTTGTCCTTGCACTGCTTTCCAAAAGTGTGTTACTGGATGTGGATGTTGAGCAGCTTCACACTCTGTTTGACCTTTTTGGTTTTAAAGACATGAGGTCACGTCTAGGCCAATTACACGTTATGCAATTATGCATTTCACTTAGAATCTGTCCAGATTCACTTTCATTTGTGAGGCTGTATGTTCCCAGTTCATGAGCTTCCATTTGCTGCCTTTGTCTTATTGTAAAATGCAGGCATAGCCATGTTTTTGTAATGTTCAACATACACTTGTGCAGTTAACTGGTGCTGTATAAATATAATATTTTGGAAATGAACAATATGTATGACTTATTGAGCACCATATTGTTTTTGACATCTGCCAAGTTACTAATCAGTTGCCTTCCAGTTGTTACATGTTCTCTGAAGCTGTCTAGTGCCACATGTTGAGGTGCTATCCATCTGTTTACCCAGGTTGTGTCTGTTTGTTTTTTATTCTGATCATGCACGGTACTGGGTTTCACACAAATCAAGTGCACCTTCAGATGTCGTCTCTCCACAGGGGGCTGAGTGATCGAGGAGGAGATGCGGTGCCTTCTCATGAGGGCTCTAAAATTGATGTGCCCTTTTGGCTGTAGTGAGGGTGACCTTAAAAAATCAGAAACACTCAGCGAGAGGCACAGCCACTGTCTCACTGCTGATCAATCTCAATCCTCCACTCAGCTCTCCTCCACGCTATTCAGACTCTGGAGCAGTCAAATACCAAGTGCTCATGTGCTTAAATTGCTGTTATGTGCGGGCAGGTTGAAAGAATGCCACACAGCCGTGCAGTCAGATAGTGTGCGCTTTGTTGAATATTGAGTTGAATGTCTTGTGCATAACTACATTATGTCAGATAGTGAGACAGCCTTGATGGAAAAAGAAAGCTATTAGAGAGGATGTATGAAGTAGCAGATGGTCCCAGAATTCAAATATGCCAGGCCCTGACTACGACTGACAAGCTACCAGTATCTGACATCGTCTCAGACGCGGTGAAGAAAAATTTAGGGGGAAAAGTCTCTTTCAAGCCAAATGAAACCTTTTATCAACAGTGGGCTCGGGAATAATTATGGCACTTTGCATTTAGTTATTTGATAATTGCTGTTGTCCCTGGAGATTTCTCATTAGGGGGTTGACCTTGGGGAGGTGCATGCAACATTGACATCTTAACTATAGACTGGAACATGCTTGCATAATGCACATGGAGGGACACTCTGATCGCATTGTTCGCTGAGAGCCAACTAGAGCGGAAAAGGCAGTGGAAGTTCAGGAAGCGTGGATAAAAAACTGAATGTGATGAAGTGCTGCAAGGGCAAGACGTCTTCATCGACCCCCCGCCCCCTCCCCAACTCCCCTCCAACCAGAGCTCGCACACACTGGTACTTCAGACACCAGGACACACATACGCATCCCTGTAGCACATTACCTCAACCTGCCTCTGCTCCCTGACCCTGTCATCCCGTCCTCCCCCCTCTGACTCATTAATCCCTCACCACCTATCTGCCACTGTTCTCCAGCCCTCCACCTGTTCCCTCCCCTCGTCTCGCTCTCTCCCTGCAGGTCGACTCTCTGTTGATGTCAAGGTAGGTAGTGTGGTGAGTAATTCTCCCAGTGATACCGGGCTCCTGACCTTTCATTGCACCTTAAGGAAAGTGGGATTTCTTTCCTTCCTCACCCGCGTCACTCCTCATCGGCTGTGGCGGCTCCCGGTGCATCCTGGAGCTCCGGCCTGGACCTGGACTGGCAAGAGGAGGCGGGAGAGCTTGGTGTGTGTGTGTGTGTGTGTGTGTGTGTGTCAGGCCTGACCCCCCAGGTGGCCTACAGGCTGACAGCAGACAGACCTGCTATTTGTTGCCTGAAACACCTCTGAGGAAGATGTCAGGTGGCATCACAGCCACACATTACCCGCCCCTGAGGCCTCTCTACACACTGCCTTCACTTTTATGTACAACTTCCATCCAAATGCTGTACAAGTGACATACATACATTGCCTTTGAGCAATGCCCTTATTTGGCGTGTGATTGAAAATGCTTTTCCAACTGCAGAATCATCACCCTGAAGATGAAGTCTGTTTGAAAGTCCTTCTCAGAAAGCCAAATGTTGAAATGATCCTCCATGCCACTTGACTGTAGTCATAATCCTGTGTTTCGTCTGAGTTCTCCTGACAGTCAGCACTGTAGTAGAGTGTGTGTGTGGAGGGGGTGTTCCTGTGTTCTGTGGTTTGTCATGAGGGAAAGGGGTTTGATTTCCTCCCAGCATAACCACTGTAGAAAACAGAAAGCCAGCAAACGCATTTTATAACACGGCATAACATAGAATGAAGAAATGAGATGAGAAAACTCAAGGCGAATGCGTGGAGGTGCACAGGGAGCATCAGCAGTTGCATTTCAGTTCACACAGGGGTTAGGGGAATCGGCAGAGCTGAAGTGTAAGTCACAGTAATAAAAAATGAAGCAGGACTTAATGTGAGATCCTGTCTATGTCCTCCCCTCATCCTTCTGGCCTTCAAAGCCTCTTTTCTGCGGCTTTTCCTAATTTATACCAAGCCAGAAGAATGGGTAATTGCTGACCAGAAAACAGGTTTATTTTGCTATCCTATTAAAAACACACATGGTGACAATGTCCTTCCTGTGCCGTCGTGCGATCACAGAGGCAGCACTAATGCTCTCTGCTTCACACACTTGAATACACACGTAGGGGTGGGAATCTCGAAATTAGAAGTGGGATCACACCGGTTTTATAACAAGCGACAGCTCTTCTTTTATTTTATTTTTTTAGGGAGGGCGTTGGTTGTTAACCGAGCCTCTTGCTCAGTCCTAATTTCCTCACGGTCCCAAAGTGACAAACCCTTTGTCAGCAACGAGGGCTTTGTAGATATTTGCGTGCCTGGGGAGAGATTTTTTTATTATTATTATTATTCCAAACAATGGAGCTCACACAGGGACAGAAATGGGTCACAAATGGATTATCTATTTTGTGTTTGTTTGTTTTTTGACACCACTTTCATTGCATTCTATATTTAGATGGTGTAAGGAAGCGTTTCATTATTGTTCCTTTGATAAAGTGGTGGCTGAGTTGTGCAGCCGAAGCACGCAGGAGCGCTTTGAGTCATAAAATGAAAACACAGAAGCTCCTCTGATCTGCAGCTGAGTTTTACAGTGCAGAGTAAACTCCCTCAATTCATGTCAGCCTGCGAAGGGAAAGATATTGACTGAAGGATAGAGAATTATGTATATCTGCCAATGTCTGTGCTGATAATTAAGAGAACGTTCAATTCTTCACACCATTCTGTAATGACGAGCACTGTGTTACAAAGAGATCGTCTGCTCCTGTAGTTGCTTTTGGACAAAAGACTTATTTCTATAATGGAATATAATTGTGAACATATATCATAATGCTCTGTTCTTACAGTGGGAGCCGGAGCATCCATTGGCCACACATACACACTCACACAGGAGGTACCATGTTATTTTCACTGTAACAGACTATCTTGTACTTTCTTTGAGTTATGAAACATCACATTTTGCTCCAATTTAAATCAGGTGTAGATAATACAGATTTTATAGGCCAGCACCACATCAGAAACTAATCATACCTGTACATGATGGTTTTCAATTAACTGAATATTATTAAATACTTATTTATGTTAACATGTGTTAGGTAAACCTGTATTAACTGACTTTTTTAGCCATTTGGGGACAGCAGAAACCAGCTGTGAACTCAACACTGACATATCGTCACCTTTTAAGTTGATAGGGTGAACTTGTCTTGTCTTGGAGTCATGTCTCTGGCAGTTTGATGAATTTAAGTCCAATATTTTCTCCTTTTAGCTCTGTTTTTGGTTTCCACCAACACCTGAGGGAAATATCTAGCTCTTTAGCTGCTAAATGCTTCACTATGTTCACCAGCTAATGGCTAACTTATTGTTGTATATACATAATGCCCACTCCTGCCCACACCTTATTCATTAATGAACATAAAAGACAACAGCACTATTGCGCCAGTAAATGAGCACCAGCATTAGAGTGCTTTGTCATCCTACAGCCATAACTCCTTTTATGGCTCTCACAGGCACACTGTGGGGGTAATTAGCCTTGCTGTCACCACAACAGTGGAAATGAAAGGGCACCCCATGACCTCTGGGTCACGCTGGATCAAAGGTCAATTTAGGGCCAACGGTAAGACCGATGAGCACACATCAACTGTGCACATAAGCTCACACAAGGTTTGCTGAGCCTCATCACATTTTCCACTGTATCTTTGAGTTTAACGACCTACACTGACACAGTAGATTATGTAAAAGAGGAGTAAACAGCAGCCTTAGAGAGGCGGAGACGAGGTCTTGCTGCCCTCTCCTCTTTGCTATATTACTGTAAGGTTGAAGGGTGACCGTGGCTCCGGGGACACGAGCCAGTAGATGGTGATGGGCTTACAGAGAGTGACATTTAAGATAGAAATGACATCCAGTGTGGCACAGCTGTGCCCTGTGGCAAGCCACCACATGGAGACAATGTCAGCATGATCTGACTTAGCCCCAAAATGCTGTAGATCCCCCACCCCTCCGACGCTGTACATACACACAAACACACACACACACGCATGTGCACGTGTACACACATATCTCTTACACATGTCAACTGCATCTCATGTCAAGTGACAGTTAACAAGAGCTGCCATCTTCCAGATGTGAATGCACTGTTCTTGCCTTGGGGCGGATTTAGCTGCATGAGATTTATATTAAATACACAATAAATGTTCTTCTATTTTGGGGCTTTTTTGGGATATTCTATTTGATTTAGCATTGGGAGCATCAAGCTAAATCCTCATTGTTATATTTAAAATCATATAAATCTGACTTAGGTATTCAGCTATATCTAAGCTAAATGTGTTCAGGATGAGCAGAGGTGTCTTACTGTACCAGCAGTAGATAGATTTCAATAGATTTCATATCATATGAGAGCAAAATGGGGGGTGGGGGGGAATGAATTACAGTTGTTGGAGCGAGTAGCTGCATCACCTGGTAAGCTCTCAGTATCAGCAAGCCTCAAAATGCAATTATCTTATTCATTCATGGCAAAATGACCTTTGACTTAACATTCAAGTGGTCAATTTTAGCAGAACTCACAGAACAACAGGAGGCATGAGAAATTGTTTTTCCTTTTGCTGAAAGCTTATCTTAAACTGGGGTTATATTTTATAAGAGATCTGTTTTGTGTCCTACATAAGTCATCAGAACTACAACTCCCAAGGAGAATGGAGATCAGATAGGGAGGTCCGGCATCAAGGACAGGGAAGCCATTTAAAGGTGACATTTCAGTCAACACAGCAGAAGCTGCCAATCTATCTTTGCACGGCTCTATCTCCTGCCCTCGTTTTACATCCCTATCACTTTCTCTCTCCACCTCAAGCTCTCATTCTGTTTTGGCTTTCTTTTGCTTTCCTCCTCTTTCTCATTTTGCCCCCCCCCCTCCATCTCTCCGTCTTCCCACCATCCCCCGATCTGTGACGTGCTGACGAGGCAGCAGGGAGGAAGCAGTGTAATAAAAGGAAGCGCTAATGAAAGGTTGAGCGGGGTCAGCGTACTCACATACCTTTGCCGGACAAGGGGAAGAGAGGTCATTTATTCCAAGGGGACAAACTGTTTCACTTTTTGACTGGGGGGTGTCAAAAGTTCAAAAGGCCGCAATAAAGGACACCAGGTCGTAGCCTCTGGGCTGGGATTCTGTGTGTCCTGGGGTCAGAGGTCAGCGCAGGAATGCTGGACAAACGGGAGGTTGGGAGCGGGGTCAAAGGTGTAGTCTCCGCCCCCCGATTGGATGAACATGTCTGAGTAAATGTGAGTTGTCCTCTGTTATTCCTGAGACTAGAGGTCAAACTGTACCTACAGCAGCAGCAGGTTTAGGCAGAAGGTGTAAATGTGATTTAATATTATAATTACACACAGTGGAAGGCATATAAAGGTAACTGATGGATCATATTATATTCAGGCTGTCAAAAGAAGAATTGTGGCATTTAATTAAACATTTTAAGAATAACTATTGCTGCATTGGATAAAATTCATGCAACTAATGTAAGATCCCATGGCAGCCATTCTTTCAAAGACTCAAAATGTCTGGAGCTTATTACAAAACTGAAGGATATTGAATAATTTAAATAAACACATGTAGAATATGTAACATTACCGAAGATAAAGCTAAAAAATTTCAGTTTCCTTACATTTCTGTTATTCCTAATATGAAGTACTGATAATAACAGTATAGAACTCCGCTCTAATAACAGATGAGATGAGCCACTTAGAGATCAGTAGGTGTGACACTGCCATCTACAGGAGCAACATAACACAGCAAACAGTAAAGTCGGTGTCCCACTTCCAGGAAAAAATACAATGAATGACTTGAGTTTAAGGTGATGATTAAGATCAAAGCCAGAAGAAGGTAGAAGTGTGAGCACGTGTGGAAAAAAGGGATTCATAGTGCTAGTTTAATTAGACTACACAGTAAATGACAGAATTTGGACTTAGTGATTGTTCTGTATGAAAGGCTCAGACACTCACTCTGCATAATTAATTGTACCTGGAAAAGAAACCTACAGTAAATAGCTAACATCTAACATGTAAAATTAAAAACCTTGATAATAGCTCATGATTTATTGTGATGTCTCACTGTGAGGCTTGTTTCATAACTGTGCTTCAGTCTCATCTGGACACAAAAGAAAGCAGAGACTATTTTTGTCATTGCTGATTATTAGGTTGGAACATTCAAGGATTAAAGTAAGGCCTACTGAGTCTGTGAATATTTCAACTTGGATTCCTGACCAGTCCCAGTAGAGGGCAGTACACCGGCACTCACTACCAACACTGGTCACACAACAAAAATGGCATTTTGATTATTATTTGACATGTGCAAAAACTTGTATTGTATCTTATACTTGTAAATGTATTTCTTGGTTCCCTTGGGCAATAACAACAGTGAAAAAAATAAAAGTGAGTGGATCATGACCAAAATTTTGAGATACCCATTTTCAGAAGTGTTCTTTCAACAACCTGCATACTTACCATTTAAGTAAAATAAAGGTTTTTGCTTTTAAGATATAATATAAGCATTTTAAAAAAAATACGAATAAGTGAACCATTGCAGACTTGAACTCAAACACAAGAAAACGTAATATTTCCTTTTCACTTCAATTTGAACTTCAACACCCCATTTGTGCAGAGGTGCCATTGCCCCTCAGTGATCTGAATGCGGCGGTTCAAGTCCAGAAACATTTCTGTACTTAAACACATTATATGTATTAGTTCCATGTCACCATGGATTTAACTGATATACGCTGATTATTTGTTAAAAACACAGAAATATGTGAAAATCCAATTTATATAATTAATTAAACAAATATGCAATAAAATAACATTTATTTATATATATACACTACCGTTCAAAAGTTTGGGGTCACATTGAAATGTCCTTATTTTTGAAGGAAAAGCACTGTACTTTTCAATGAAGATGACTTTAAACTAGTCTTAACTTT
>JAVQJL010027256.1:0-11918 GCA_036024295.1 Nannoperca obscura
CTAATAGGACGAGTACAGAGACAAGTCCTTTGTCTGATGCAATTAGAAGGTCATTTGTGACTTTCACCAGTGCTGTCTCTGTGCTGTGATGCAGTCTGAATCCTGACTGAAAGTCCTCAAACACATCATTGTTCTTTAGAAAGATACACAACTGATTGGCGACTGCTTTCTCAAGGATCTTGGAGAGAAAAGGAGGGTTAGATATCGGTCGATAATTTCATAAATTGGATCAAGAATGAGCTTTTCAAGGAGAATTATTAAAGGATCGTGGCACATATTGATCACTTGTCTAACGTTTTACAGTTTGTTTCTAAGGTTCCTGTGTAAGAAGATAAGTCAGTTGGGTTTGTTGTTGTTTTCCTCTATTAATGGTCAGTTGTTGCTCTGGTCATTAAACCCCCCCACTCGTGAGTTTTGAGGCTTTTTACGTTGCTAACAAGCGGCTAACTGAGGCCACGCAGGTCGTCTGGGACATTAAACGCCATCACGCCGACACAGATCTCTCAGTTAACTGAACCTTTTAAGTTTTGGCTTCAACTCCATCAGTTGTTTTTGTTTACAGTCTCATTGGCTACTTACTGGGTGACTATCTGACCTAAAGTGAACCATTTTCATTTCATTAGCCCTTCTAATCTTCTACCAATCTACCAATTCCACACATCAACCAGACTTGGGAAATTCCCCGCATTGACTTTCTGCCACAGAGGGAACTGACTTCATCTCACAACCACCGCTCTATCTGACATTTGAGGTTCCTGTAGGTTCAATAAATCGCTGCTTGATCTGTGAGATCCAGCATTTAACAAAAAATATATTTGCATTCAAAATATTTCCCATCAAAACCCACGCAACAGCTTTTTTTTCTGTATCCAGTGGTGACATGTTGAGACGTCTTTCTCTTGAGTCATCCTCAGCTAACTAACCTGTAGGACCTGAAGGTGGAGGGAAAGTTTTATTCAGGGTCAGATGAGCTCATTTACTGCAGACACATTTACATCAAAACCACCTCAAACCACACGCAGTGAAAGAAAAGAGTGAAACAGTCAACCTGAACGTAAAACCCCCGACTGGTGCACAGAAGGGGAATCTTCTCCCTCCTGCAGCCAAACATTGTCCAAAACCCATAAACCCTCATTTGAACTAGCAAATGTGTCTTACATGCATTTAGTGGAACTCAGCTGGGATAAACAACATGCTTGAGTTTTAGCTGCATCTCTGCCACAAACTCCACGGTCGTCAGCCAAGGCAGTGACAGAAGGGAAAGTCAGACGGACAGAGCAAGAGGAACTGAGGCTGGCAGGGCTCAGCCAACAGGCAATTATTTATTAGTTCCTCTCACTGAGTCCTGACTGTGTGATCGTGTTCTTATTGTGTCCTGTTGTGTCAGAATCTGATGACACGTTCTCTAAACCGCAGATTTAAACATTTCTGAATCGTCACTACAGGTTTTACTTATCGCATAACTTTCAATAAATGCTTTAAGTGTCCTGTGTGTTTTGAAATGTTCCATGTGCTTTGTTAAGTGTGAGCCTCCGTTGTGGTTTCTGATGTCATGATGGGAGAAGGTTTGTGAAACCACAGCTGTAACCAGGAAGCTGCTGCTCATATAGAGAAGCACAGACCGAGTGGGACGTCACTGTCGACTGGAAGCATCGCTCACAGAGACAAAATCATCATTTTACACCGACACCATGTCCGACTTCGACCTGTCTCAGGCTCTGGAGAGGTGAGTTCAACCAAGAATACACACTTTACATTGTTTTTAAATCTAGATGCTTTCTTCACACTCAGTACTTGATGTGTTTAGTGGAGCTGAGAGCTTACAATCTGTGTTTAACAGCACTGGAACAAGGATTCAGATCCTTCACTTGAGTAAAAGCATCATCAGATAAATGTAGTTAAAGTAAAAGAAGTCATGTTCAGTCAAACGTGTGCAGATGTTTCAGGTTGAGCTGTTTTATATCTGTTGGCTGGTTTCACCTGCAGCTCTGCAGCATCAGCTTTGGGAAGGAGCTGGAGGGACATGTTGAAGTCACAACACTTTATCATGAGTTAGAGTTTCTTTAGCTGAAGGAGGAGAAGGAGGAGGAGGATTTAGAGAGGATCACCTTTACACCAAACTACGCTTTCTGCGCTCAGACACGACAAACTCTTCTCTCTGACTCTTACTCGCGTTTCCACCAACGTCTTCCTGCAACATCTTTCCTCTCATGAGACTGTTTCCTCTTTAACAAGCCGTCTCTCTGCAGGGATCCTTTCCACAATGTTGTAAGACATGAGAATCAAAACAAGCACTGTGACGGAGGCAGCTGCCCACAAGGATTACATTGCAGCCCGTTTTCATCTACTAGACCAGTTCAATAACTTTATTTAAACTCATTTAAACCCCCAAATATGTCAAAATAGAGCCCAGGTGTAAAAACACCAGAATAACCCATTTAATAAATATACACGAGTATCAGTAAGTACCAAAAGTAAAAGTTCTCATTATGCAGAACGGCCCTTTTCAGAATAATCTTTATTATAGTACTGGATTATTAATGTGTTCATCACTTTAATGTTGCAGCTGGTTAAAATGGAGCTACGTTTCATTACTTAAAATACTGCTGCGTATCTTTAACTTATATTAAGACTTCAAAATATCATTTATATTTAGTTTTAATCATCTGAATCTGCAAAGTAACTAATGTGTGTCGCATCTATTTATATTTAAATATATCGCATATATTTCCTGTTGTCTGCGTTACTAAGCCTGGGCATGAAGGCCCGCCCAAAGACATTTGATTGACAGCTTGGCCCTACAGGGGAAAAACTAAAACAAAAGGGAAAAGCAAAAGGAAAAATAAATGGATAATTCATATTTATTCTTTTATTTATTCCTCTTTATATTTTATATACTTTTACAGATTTATTCTTTTTTGAGGCACTCCTATTGCTCCATAGTAGTGAACCTGAAAGCAGGAGTTCTTAAAAATAATTGTCACCCGGAGATAAATGCTGAGTGACACTTCTCTGTCACTGCATCTCGTTCACGTGTTGGTGAAAAGAAAACACGACAGAAACAGTGAATATTCGTTATCGAGCAGATTGATTAATCACAGGTCTGCTTTGTATTCCAGCTCACCCGAATCAGACGAGTCCTGCTGCTTGAACACGAAGGTAGAATGAATAATTATTGCAAGCTCTCACATTGATGTATTTCTACTGTTAGAGATGTACATTTTCACACTTTCAGATAAAGAAGCTATGAATGCATGAACATTCATATGTTACCCCTTTAACAGGGTTCATCTAAGGTCTGATATATTTACTTAAATGTTGATTAAATACGTGTCAGACGCAGTGAAATAACAGCTTTAAGATCCTTAATCTGGTAAACTTTATTTCTCACAAGCTACTTGAAGCTCCTGGTTCAAAAATATTACATTTATAAGCTCAAATTATTTAATATTATATGAATTTTATTGGGAGAATGAGAATCTGAAACTGACAGGAATGAGATATATCAGGAGATATAAGAGAGAGTAACCCTACGACAGAGTTACAATATATATATATATATGTGAGTATACTGTGAGATAATATAGTGTTTATAAGAGTGTGTGAGAGAGTTTAAATAGGTGTGAGTGTTTGACAATGAGAGTGTATATGTGTTATATCTGTACGTGGTAATAAATGTGTGTGAGAGGCCCACAATGAATGATTGTGTCCTAAATGTTTTAAGATTCACCATAAACCAGTTTTGTTTGACTCAGACGAGAGAAGTTCCTGCAGGAGGCCGTGGAGTCTGATCTCTGCTCTGCTTCCTGTGCAGGACGTTAACGAGGAGACTTTCAGAATTAATGAAGGACTGGAGCTGCTGGTTATCCGTGACCCGATGACCATGCAGTGTGTAGCCAACCTGGTGATGGCGGTGATCTGGCTAAAAAGGTCCCTAACTCACAATGGCAGGAAGCTCAGTGACAACGAGCTCTGCAGCGCGATCATGGAGAGCCTGGTGGAGGGTGAGTAACGACACTGTTCCCCATCAACGTTGCAGAGAGCTGAAGTGAAACCAGAGCTTCCGGGTTCTTATCCAGAAGTAAGAAAACCTCATTCAATATCCCGTTGGCGAGTACAAGGATGAGTCATGGTCCCAACCGGTTCACTCTCTATGTCAGCGTTGGCCTTGTGAGGTTCAGGGCTGATTTAAAATCATTTTCAACCCATGAAATGCAGATTATTTGATTAATTTGGTAAGAAATGTCAAAATTAACTGCAGCATTGATGTGTTTCATCACAAGTCATGTAATTTAGTATTTAGTCTGTGATTAAGTACTATATATACACAATATAAAACAGGATTACTTTTGTGATGATTAGGCATGTTCAAAGCTCTGATTGGGTCATTTTTTGTCAGTCCAATCTGGAAACACTGAAAGCCAGCCTGGATGTGACTTCAGCTCTTGTATAAAGACTTTGCACTCTTGTCTGGCACCTCCTTTTCTGAAAGCACCTCCCTCCACCTCTCCACAGAAACGATTATTGAGAAGATGGAGAACCCTTCCACACAAGTGAAAAAGATATTCCGCCGTGACAGCAGCGTACAGCTGATCACCATGTGTGACCAGAGAAAGAAAGACCTCGTCCACCACTCAGAAGGGTGCACCCTGCAGGCTATCACTCTAAAAGGAGGAAACAGCGAACGCAAAGGTTCGAGGTTCACAAGTTTAGTGGTGAAAAGTACATTTTACTCAAGTACTGTAGTTAGAGAACAATTCCGAGGTCCCATTTTATACTAGATTACTTGATACTGCTGCAGTACTTTACATTAAATGTATTCAACAGTTGTAGTTAATTTTTTTATTACATAAAATAACTATAATAATCTTATAAAAAACTAAATAAATTGTAATGCAGTGGTTTTCAGTTTTTTTGGCTCGTTACTCCCTTCAGTCTAAAAAAAGTCTAAATTAGAACTTTGTTTTTTCTTCTTTCCCATTAATCATCTCACGACTACTCAGATTGCATACCATTTACTGTATATAAAGCAGTTAAAACTAGCTAACTGTATATAAAGCAGTTAAAACTAGCTAACTGTATATAAAGTAGTTAAACTAGCTAACTGTATATAAAGCAGTTAAAACAAGCTAACTGTATATAAAGTAGTTAAAACTAGCTAACTGTATATAAAGTAGTTAAAACTAGCTAACTGTATAAAGTTGCTCCACCTCGAGCAGCTACAACAGTAAAATGTTGCTCTAGTGTTGATGAATCAGAATGATTGGACAGATAATACTTAAGCACATTTACTTAAGCACTTTTAAATACAGGATTTCTACTTGTGATGGAGTATTTCTATTTGAAAAACAAAAAACATGAACACAGTTGTGAGTGAACAGAAGCAGCAGAAACACTGGTTGGTTTCATCATTCATCATGTGTGCAGCTCCAACACTCGACCCCCAGCATTCAGTGTGTGTGTGTGTGTGTGTGAGTGTGTGTGTGTGTGTGTGTGTGCGTGTGCGTGCAGCACCTGTTGGACAGGATTAGCCCCTTGTTTTGACAATGTGTGGCGCAGGGTTCAGTCTGCAGCAGGCAGGTCACAGGCCGGCTAAATATAGAGGATGCAACAGGGAAACAGAGACACATATAGACAGCGCTGGAGGAAGTATTCAGATTACTTCTGTAAAAGTACTGTGAAAATACTGTGAGTAAACGTTGCTGTGATATCTGCTGTTGCTGCTGCTTTTGCACGTTTCAGGTTGAACTCACCTGAACTCCTTTATATCCTGTTGGCTGGGTTCATCTACAGCAATGCATCATGGTCTATATACTATCATCACATAATGTTTCAATTCACAAATCACCAAATCTGGAGATACATGGTTTTCACTGGACAGGAAGGGGATGAAAAAAATCTGTAAAGTAACTACATCTGTCAAAGCACAGTGAGAACCACGTATCAGCTAAGGGTTCGAACAAAGTCTTGAACGTTTGGAAATAATTTGAACCGTTATGTTTAATATGCTTGAATTCTAAATAGATTTTTCAACAAAATCGGATGTTTCATCATATTCATCACGTTTGTTTGTTTGTCTCCTGGATTTTATAGGAACAAATTAGATGACGAAGGCTTCAAGAGTGTGGATGTTTTTGGTTTAGGTTCCTTGAAAATGAGCCACACGTCCACTTTTCATGAGTTCATTCAACTCGAAGGAGGAGGAGGGTTTTCATCACAAACGTTCAGAATCAACACCTCTGGAGATGCATGGTTTTTACTGGACGAGGGGGGGGGGGGGGTGACACAGAGCTGTCAGACAAACGTAGAGATGTTGTGGCGAAGCAGAAAGCTGCATCAAATGGAAATACTCAAAGGACAAGTAGCTGTAATTTGAACTGTGTCGTGAGGAGCCGGGTGTGTCTGTGTGCAGGCGGAGGACCGGGTGGAGGTGGAGGTGCAGCGTCACCGGGGGGAATGATGCTCTTTCAGCCTGGCACAGAGTCACTGTCCACACACACGTCACTGAGTTCCTGCATGCAGGTGGTTCAGTCAAATGAGGCATTTTAACTTCCTGTCTACACAGGAAGTGGGAATGTGCAGACGTGCACCTGCTAAAAAAGTAAAAAGTGAATTAACTCATTATATTCTCAATAATTACAATTACAGAATTATCATTACACAATTTCCCTTCCGGGATTAATAAAGTATTTCTGATTGTAGAGAAGTTTGAATTCATGTTGATCTGATTCCAGACCAACAAAGTAAAGATCAGCTGTTTCAGTGAATAATGTTAATAACTTAATCATTTATTGATGATAAGTTGAACATAGAAACAGCTGCTGCAGCACACGATGCTAGTTTGGCTGTAAGCGAGTTCAACAGACACCTGTGGTGCAGGTGGTGATGTCAGGTCACATGATCGGTTTAGTTATACAGCACTTTAACTGTGTTCATGTACAGAACTTAAAAGTTACTTTCACTGTTAGAATATGTACCAAAAAGGAGGCTATATATATATACTTTTTTTTAAATATATATATTTATATATTTAATAGTATATGGATCAGATTATTGTGATTTATAGGAGCCTCTGATATCCTCCATCTAATCACAGCTTTGTGGAAACACAAACACATACACCATCAGCTCGTGGCTCCACAGCTCCACCTAGCTGTTCACCTGCAGACTGCAGTGGTTCCATGTGACCTCCACCTTCAGGAAACTCTTTCATTCAAAAAACAGGTTCAAATGACGTCAAATTAAAGTTTGGCACCGACAAAACCAGCGTCCCCAGACTTTGACTTACAGCTGCGTGTCCGAGAAGAAGCGAGGAGGTTTATCATTGCAGATAAAAGCTGCAGCAGATAAACAGGTCAAACTCCTCAGACAGTTGCGTTACCTGTAACACTGGAAAAACAAGGTAGCTGGAACTGATACCGAGGTTCTGACATTAAAGTGCTCCTGGGGGGGTTGTGTTTGGGTCTAGACGACGAAGCTCAGAGGTTTATGGTCCCAAAGCTTCAGTGGGATCATGTGTGAAACGAGATCAGTGTGAGAGCAGTCAGGCTGTCGGACCTCGAAACGAGTGATGTGGACCAGGACCAGGAGACCTGTGGGGACCCGGTCCGTGTACCCTGCTTTCACAAAGAAGTATTAAAAACAACAACAAAAAGGGTCAGAATTGAGTTTGTTATCAGACAAATTAATGAAAATAGAAAAAAAGTGTAGTTAATCAAATGAATCAGAAAACAACAAATTAGTCTAATTTCAGTTTTTTAGTGGTTTGTTTATTTGCACATAAAAAGTTCCGACATTAACATGAACTGTCCCATGAAATGACTTTGTGCTGTTGGTGCTTTCTGCAGATTGCACTTCTTCCATAGCACAGTACAGGAGACCACGTCCTGCACCTGGAGCTACTTTACATACTCCATGTTCATATTAGTGTTCTCAGAGGGAACACAGGGAAATCTCACCTTTCATTAGTTCAAACAAAAGGCACATTTATATAAAGAGGAAAGATGGACGACACGAAGCCCCGCCCCCTCCATGTCATGTAGTTCTTATCATCAGGTTCGTTTTTTCTTCTGGTTTTAATTTGTTTTTTTATGCTATAAAAAAGGGGGTGTGACATCATGATTGACAACTGTCACGATTGGTTGAGGTGGGTGTGGGCGGGGCCTCAGTGGATGTATAAGACCTGGATATGGCGCCTGGTGTCCAATTCTGACGGTACTGCAGTGAAGAAAGAAATCAAGTTCCCATTGACCTCCATTATAAAAGAGACTTCAGTCCAACTGATCGAAGCGATTATTGACCTGGAGGAATCCAGTTCCTCTAACACAGCTGTGGTTCAGGCGTCGCCAGCTCAACATGGCAGCTCGCGTCGGCCATCTTTAGTTTCAGTCCACATACGACAGTACACGAGGAGGAGTTAGTCTGATGGTTAGTGCACCTGAGAAAAATACACAACACCTGGCAGCTGATGTTGTTGATTGTTGTTGTTTTCTTTATATACAAAAAGTGTTTTGTCTCCACCCGACAACACAAACACATTCGAGCAGCAGCTTCAGAAGCTGCAGTGCACTAAAGTCTACGTTCATTATTCAGAGCGCCGTGTGGCGGGGTCACGTGACATGTTGGAGTGACGTCGGCCATCGTCCACAGTACCAGCTGTGTGCGCGCGCGTGTGTGTGTGTGTCAGTCCATGTCGTCTTCTAGCAGACGGTCTTTCTCTTCGGTTAAAGTGCTCGAGTTTCCATCGGGGGGGTTTCCAGCTTCATCTTTACTTCTCTGTGTCAGAAGATACAAAGAACACCAATCAGAGAGCACACACGCGCGCACGCACACACAAAAATGTCAAAAAAGAGAAAAGCAGCAATTCTTCGTTGGACCGAAACGATGAGTCGATTTTTAAAATAGTTCATTTGATGTCGATGGACCGATTGATCAATGGACCAATCGTTGCAGCGCGGCTGAATAACCTGACGTGTTCACACAGATGTTCAGATCAGATGTTCAAACATCTGTGTGATTTAAAATAAAGGAATGATTGTGTGAACAACGATCTTTACACTTTGAATCTGAAACAGGAAGCTCAAAGAGGCTACACGACGGTGGGAGGAGCCTCAAGTCAACATTTAATTGATTTCCTGCAGATGTAAAACATTAAAGCTGGATCTGAATGCTCTTTGTTAAAATGATACTTATATTCGTATATAATGTACAAATATGTGGAACTCGAGAGACTTCTGATTGTGTGCAGCACAAAATAAACAGGTCTATGATGAAATACTCAGATCTTCCACGTCACACGTCTGAGTGAACTGGTTTGTTTGCAACACGACGTGCACACTTGTTGTTCTGGTTTTAGGTGCTCTGGGCTGCAGGTGTGCAGACGGAGCGCTGCCTCCAGTAAAGAGGCAGAACGTAGAGCTTTTCTGTTGACAGGCTGGTGAAACATGGCTAACGTCTCCCTGCAGCCTCGGTGCACCGCGCGACCTCGGCCGCTTTCATTGGTTCCTTCTTGAACCGGTGGATGTTTGTGTTCAACAGCAGCGGTGTTTCTCCACCCTGCAGCCCTGCAGACTGGGCGCTGAGCGTAAACAGGAAGAGGCTGAGGGGACCTGGGACCAGGTGTCTGTTGACGTTATTCAGCTTGAAGCTTCATCACAGAACAACAGAGTGAGCGAATACGTGTCTGCGTGTGTTCGGCTGCGTGTGCACACCCACCTGTTTCACTCGGGATACTTTTCTCCTTTGTTTCACGGTCGTCTGAACCTTTTACCGACTCTTTACCGGAGGCCTAAAACACGACCAGACTGTCTCACACAACTGTCAGCCAATCAGAAAACACACAAGGCGGCGAGCTGCGGGTTGGATTCAGGATGTTACGGTGGAGGTGCAGAGTTAGAATTCATGCAAGGAGTCGTTGAGGTGCTGATTAACAGGACGTGTGATTCGTTAGTTCAGTGTCTTTTTACCAGAAATCATTTCAAACAAGACAAGAAACGGTGAAACGGACCAACTGAGAATCAACAAACAGAGTTTCTGCTTCCTGTTGTCTGAGTGTGGAGCACAACACCAGTCCCACCGGCGGCACACGTTCAGAATCAGACAGAAAAGATTTGAACGATCACTTGGTTTTGTGTCATTAGACGAGTGAAAAGACGTTGTCACGGTAACGCTGCTCACAAGTGGACGCCAACAATTTAGAAAGAATGAAGCAGAATATTCTTGCTGCACTGTTTAGTCTCAAAAGGAAAAATCCTCAGATCAACTCCTTTTGATTGATAACGATCGATCAACATCAAATGATTTGGATTTGGATGATTGATTTAAAAACAGACGCTTTAAGACCCACAGGGTTCTCCGCCACAGCGAGAGTAAATGTAGCATTTGTCCGAGACCTCTGCAAACACAAAACATGAAAAAGCAAAATGTAAATCGTAAATTATTAAATACAAATAAAATATTACATTAAAACCTGCCGGCGCAGATTTCTTAAAAGCAAACGTCACCTCAGGCTTTTATATCCCTTTTATTTAAGCTGTACAAGCGTTAGCATTAGTGCTAGGCTCATAGTTTCCCCTTGGATCAAGTCTTTATGCTAAGCTAAGCTAACTCTCTCCTAGCTAGCGAGTGTCATGTGATATCAGTCGACTCGTCTCGATTGTTAGGTGAGCAGATCGATACTACTCTCATGTCTGTACCGTAAATATGAAGCCAGAACAAGAAGGCAGTTAGCTTAGCTTAGCATAAAGACTTGATGCTAGGGGACACACATTATATTGTATTGATTAGAGAGCATTTTTACCTTTGCACAGAGCTAAGCTAGCCGTTCGCCCCTGTTTGCAGTCTTTATGCTAAGCTAAGTGTCTCGTAGCTGTAGCTTCATTTTTAGAGGACAAACATCTTCTCATGTAACTCGCAGCAAAGTGTGCATTTATCAAAATGTCAAACTATTTAAAACTAATCTCAATATCACAGCTGATGTGTTTTATGTTTGAAGGTCGTCTGATCTTTTAGGTTTGTTAAAGAACGTCAACACCCTCAGTTCACGTGTGCTGTGTGCATCCACAACAACAACAACAACAACAACAACAACAACAAGTGCTAAAGGCTGAATCTGTATCTGAGAGTCCAGAGGTTCACTGACACAAACCCGAGGGCAGCAGTGTGAAAGGTACATATAGAAGACGACGACACGAACACGAGCAGCAGCTGGAGGAGACACCGGACAGATGTGAACTCGGACTCTGGTGCTGGATCCAGTCGCTCAGAGGCCCGAGAGTAAAGAGCTCCATCCAGTTTGGTGAGAGTGACTGTGTGCAGGAGGTTTGCTTGTGTTTGTGGGGGAACATGCAGAACCGTGTGACATGCAGTCAGAAACACGCCAGGCTGTACGCCGGCTTTACCTTCACTTTGTGATGAACCAGGGCGGCGAGCACGATCGTTGCCAGGCCGAGGCCGATGAAACCGTACTGCATGTACTCCATCACAGCAGGAAGAACCACCAGGTTCTTGTGGAACGTGGTGAGGATCGGCCCGTCGATGTAGCCGCTCTGATGGACAGTAATAAATACATGTTACAGGGTTCTACAAACAGCGTAGCCTGTTTTAACTGACTTCTTACCTGAAATACAGTCAGCTCATGTTAGCACAATGCTAATGCTTATTAACAAACCCACAGATCACTGAAGCAAAGCAGCATTTCTGCTCATTTTACCAGGATGAACATGAAGGTGAGCAGCACGTCGTCCCAAACAGTGAACTGATGCAGGGAAGAACTGTTGTGGAAAACTTTTTCAAAAAGTGCTTAGTTGATTCCATATGTATGTGTGTGTATGGTGTATGTATTCAATGTGTTTACATGTGTATCTATATATATATATTCAACATATATTTTGTCTGCATTTAGTCTAGGGGAAGTGTGT
>JAVQJL010027257.1:0-22089 GCA_036024295.1 Nannoperca obscura
AAAACGGAAAGGGAGGGTTCTTATGGTCGTTGCTGATTGGACGCGCTGTCTCCTTGCAGCTGGCGGTAATGCTCCGTAAGCTGTTTAACACGAAAAAAGTTGGGAGATGCAGGAGTCGACCACGGTACCTCTCGCATGGCAAACGGGGGCTTAACCAGTTGAGCTAATTCCCAGTTGTAAGGGACTGAGACCAGCTAGGTATATATCCTTGTTAATAGGCACCCACGTCTTCCGGTAGGAGTACCTACCTTTTCCGTTTTCTCGTAATGTGTTGTGTTTTCGTTAATGTGTTCTGTTTTCTGTCAATGTGTTGTGTTTTCGTCAATGTGTTGTGTTTTCTCTTAATGTGTTGTGTTTTTCTTAATGTAATGTGTTTTCTGTCAATGTGTTGTGTTTTCATTAATGTGTTGTGTTTTCTGTCAATGTGTTGTGTTTTCGTCAATGTGTTGTGTTTTCCGATTTGCGTTTGTGGTCTGCACTTCAGGGCCACCGTACATTTGTCCTCACACTGCGATAATCTGATATGAGATATTGAATGATTACAGAACCTTTAACCTGACCTGTTTTATTTGCTGTTAATGTAAACTCAGTACTTCCTCCATGTTAACCTGTTGTCTTGATGAATTCTGAAATCTCCAAAGCAACTCACAGTACAGGGAAGTATCTTATTAAAAGATATCTAAACTAATATCTATTAAAAATCTTTGTAACAACAAGATAAAATAGGAATAAAGGCCCATCTCTTATAGACTTGTTTCAAATAAAGGCCTGGTAAATTAAGCCGATGGTAGAGAATGAATGGAAATATTGTAATTCTGTTAAGCCTGTAAAACGTATAACTGCTCCATTGGCATTGTTGGGTTTCAGCGAGCGAGAGAGAGAGAGAGAGAGAGAGAGAGAGAGAGAGAGAGAGAGAGAGAGAGAGAGAGAGAGAGAGAGAGAAAGAACTGTATAAGCAGAGGAAAGGTGCCATTAGGTGGAATGTGCCATGTCAGCAGAATTGAGCGACAACTGCAACCAGAGCAATAACAGTCCTCTCTGTCTGCTTCTACTGTGGGTGAAATTCAAATCTGTCTGTCTGTGTGTCTGAGAATAAAATAAAGCGGAAAAAAACAAGCTAATCCTGAAAAACCCAGAAATCAAGCCTTTTCTTTTTATTATAAAAACCCATTAAAGTACAAAGACGGACGCAGTGAATCAGGGACACTGACACTCCAAAATCTGCTTAACCTCCCTCATTTACCCCCCCCCCCCTCCCTCACATCCCTTTCACATCCCACACCCTGTGAATCCATCTGCCTGGCCAGATCTTGTCAGCAGAGTCACGTCAGTATGGAAGCTGCAGTGAAAAGATGAAAGAAAAGAAAGAGGGTATGTGAGCAGTGAATAACTGAGTGAGAGAGAGGAAGAGGAGACATCATGGACACATACTCTTTTATTTGGATTGTTCAGTGATCTGAACATTTTAAAACATATGGCTTGATTTTTTTCCTTTATCTATTTTCTGAATATAATGACAAAATTCATGCTAAATGCAGATTATAGATTATAGATTATTACTTGCAAAACAAGTCTCAGTACGCTCTTCTTACACCTAGAAACTGCAGGAATATGGAATAATTCAAAAGATAGTCATCACTTTCAGCCAGGTGCACATTTAGAATTTATTCAGGGACAAGTCACTGTGGACATTTGTCTCAAAAGAAAATACGATGTCAATGAACATTTACTGATAGGTTCAGTATCTAAATTTTTTGCAATTTGCCAGATGTGTTAATTAACATTTCCTCATTATGGTAATTAAACATTTCACTTCCAACTCATTCTCATTCCTAGGTCATTGTTCCTTTCTCCTAAATGTATTTGCTGTTGCAAATTGGTTGTGTATAAACTTAATTTCTAGGTGACAGGGTTGCATAATTAGACAGAAGACATTCAATCTTACACAATTACAAATGTGCTAGGTGTATAGATAGCAAAGATGCAGGAATAAAGGTCATGAGGCAACATCATACCACCAACAAACCAACACAATAAATACCTTTATCATCATCATCATCATCATCAGTACTCCCAAGTCGAGTTCTGAATGAGTTACTCATTTGCTGCTGATGGAATATTACTCTCAATTGAGACAAACTATCAACAGCTGACATTACACATTATCAACCCAATTCAATGACACACAGCAATCAAATCCCTTACAACAATATTAGCTCCCAACCAAATAAGTAGCAACAGCAGTACCATAATTGTCACTTAAAATAAGATTAATATTGAAAACGCATAAGAGGGATCAAGAGGGATCTCTTGTTTCATGTCACAGATGCCTTCATGCCCATTCCCCAGTAATTTTCCTCCATAATGCACTACCGAAAGGACCGCAATCCTACAGTCTTGTTGCTTCATACAAGATGAATTGCACACACACCCACACACACTGTGCTAATGTGAAAAAATCTCCTGCTACACCCTCTCGTGCCACAGAGGATCAATGCAGCGCAGGGTCATTTAAAAGGTACAGTTCACTTATATATATATAATATAAAATATGAAAAGTCACTATTTATCTGTTTTTATTTCACAATCATGTGATACTGAAGATCTGCTGATGCAGTTTTTATCTTATACTAAATATTATATGAGAGCTGCATTGTGCACACTGTTTAGTACAAATTTGTAAAGCTGATGAGATTAGATATTTGAGAAAATACAGCCTGCATCACATCTATTCTTTCATGATTGTGTATACTGTATTGTATGACATCTTGTAGTGTTTTGTTTAATATCTAAGAGGAAAGGAGTATCAGTGTGGATCTGTTGTTGTTTGAAGGTTTGAACATCCTCTCTTCATCTACAGCATGAACTAAGTACAATTGCAGTTTTAAGCCAACAGCAGCACGTCACAGGCGTGAACCTGAGAAATGTCATTAACACAGTATTTTTTACTTTGCTGTCAGTGTGAATATCATTAGATGCACACGCTGGCTGCTGTTGGATCTGTTTGTGCTGCTGTGTGTTCATGTTCTTTCCATGCTGTGTAACAGCAAAAGGTTTCAGTGTTTTCACTGAGCACAATGGGTTCAGTGACCAAGTGATGAGAGATGAATGAACATTAAAGCAAGTCCCCCTCCACTCAAAAATGTGTTCTTACTTCCCTTGGATGTTATACTGTTTTGGGTCACTCTCACAGCTGAGGCTTCTGTTTTCAGCAAAATAGCTCTAATGACCCAATGTACACTTCCTGCTCAGCACCAGCAGGCATACAGACACAGACAGTTAGAGGTTAGCTGGTGAAGATAGTGGAGCATTTTGTAGCTAAAGAGCCGGATATTTCCCTCAGGAGTTGGTGAAGACAACACGTTCTCATTCCAAAGGCAGGTGCGTCTCATACAAAGGCTCATGGGTACGTTTGTCTGTATGAGATGCAGAGGGGCATGACAAAGCATTGGTATTTGATGCCCTGGGGATGGGAACGTGCTGGTGAAGACTAAAACAGAAATAAAAGAGAATTAATATTGAGGTGAGGTAGACACAAACATGACTCCAAATTAATGGTAATGTTTCTCCAGAACTGCTGGATGTTTAAATACAGTATGAAACTGTTTGCTAACAAATTTGTCAGATTAGTTTAAAGGGTGATATACTGTGTGTCAGTGTTGTTTCCGCTGCCCCCAAGTGGCCATATAAATAGGTTATTACAGGTTTAAATCAGCTCAGGACATCACCAATAAAACACTGATATTTGAGCAACATGACCAACGTGTTTAATCACTGGTAGAAGGATCATAATGTATCATATTTGGCCATGGTTTAATGGAAGAGGACAGAGGAGAAGCACCAGCCATATTGTTTTATTTTCTCTTTTTTACATTTTTGGACCCTCAATGCTTTTTACTAAAGAACAACTTTTGTTATCCTTCCTGAGACATTCGTAATAATCTGTTATAATATAAAAATGTCATACCTTTAGATTTAAATATCTAAATACACAAAATTATTTATGTAAAATAATTTTGTTGTAACGCCAAGACTGTTAAAAATAGAAATAAATAGATAAAATAGAGAAATATGACTGAATCTACATTTGAAGGTGAGCTGCTCCTGTATCCCAGTCACTAAATATCTCCACTCAAATAGCTGCACAGACAGCCTGACGGCCTGTTCTCTAACAGCAGCAGGTTGGGGAGAGACGGAGGATTCGACCACAGTGTGTGGAGGCAGGGAGGGAGAGTGACGGGGGGAAAACATGCCAACATATGGCTGCTCTGGGACAGGGCCAGCCCGGAGGTTGTGGATTATCTGGCTTCCTTTCTCTGGTCAACTGCACCTCTGATATCGGTCGATAAATATCAGTCTCCTATAATACGGGATGAGAAAAACATGTTTTTAAACCACAAGTCCTGATTTTATTTTCTTAATTAACTTTTTAGCTTTCTTTTAAACAGCTGACATCTTTTTCTATAAACCTTTTTTTATTGCTTTTGTAGTGTATATTATTGTCTTTTCTTTGCTCCTGTGTCATTATGTGCCGTCGCTGTACTGTTTAGTGTCTTGTGTGTGTTTTTTAATTTTGGTGCTGGTACAACACTTTAGCTTACTTGTGGATCATAGATGCATGCGTCCTGAATTCGCAGTGCTACTGAAACTGCTTGTTTTCTCCCGACAGTTTGAATGTTGCTCTTTGTAACTTTTTTACTGTATTTTTATATTTTTATGTCATACAAATCAAACACTGCTGGAGCAATTCTGGTGCCACTGTGATTAAAAAAATTAAGAAAGATGGTCGTGGATCCGCCTGCTTTCAGCTCAGCTAATGAGACAGGGACAGAGTGAGCCTGAGGGTGTGTTGTGTGTGTGTGTTGCTGCCTCACTGGGAAATATTGATCACAGGCCTCCATCCACTCAGCAATGCCACTGAATTAAAGCTTCTCCACAGGCAACATTGTAAGGGTCTGTGTGTGTGTGTGTGTGTGTGTGTGTGTGTGTGGATAAGATATAACAGCATGTCAACAGCATGCAGCTAATCCCTCACCCTGCTCTGGACTGTTTTGCTGCTTGAATTAGCTCTGACTGATCACCTACCTGATGAATCCTCTGTTATTTAAACTGTAGCTCTGCAAGAATACTTTCAATAAAAAAACTATCCTACCAATAATGTTTTAATACAATTGATTATGAATTAATTGTATACAATAAAATGCCCAATTCTAAGTACCCAGAGTTCAAAGTAATTATTAGTTCTTTTTACTGTTGTTCAGACAGAAAAGCTGTCCAAAGATTTAAAGTTGACTTGTATGACAATATATGCACTATAATTTGCTAATATTTTACTAAATAAATGACTTACAACTAATTGACTGTGAAAATGTCCATCAGTCAATTGTGTGGCAGGGGCTGTGACTATAAACTTTATAGCCACAAAATCACATATTTAAAACTATTTATCTGCAGTTTCTATTCTACAAAAAAAACCCACAACCATTAAGCTATAAAACTAGCTAAGACCATCTTTTGTTTTGTTTCCAAACCTTCAGGCTTAAGTTGCCCTTTCAAAAAATAACTACTGATTAGCTATGATGTAGGTCTATATGAAATATCTCTGTTAAACGTCAAAGTCCCCTGTTAATAGGCTCAATTCAAACAAATAGATCAGGAAAAACTAAATAGTAATGAGCTGCTACTGCAGCTCTGATGTGGTTGCTGTAAACTCACCAGTGAGTCCTGCACACGCACAATGAGTTCCTTTAACAGCCTATTATAGTGATAGCAGATTAATATGCTGTTAGAGTGATGTCAATAAAATGATTCATGTGCACCACAAGCACATTAAGTCACCGCTTGGATTGCAACGAGTAACTACAGGGACATCACATTAATAAAACAGTACTTTTTGTGACGACTGAAGCCAGAAATACAATAAAGCAGGCAATAAGGCCAATATAAAGTCAGAATTCAAAGCTGGAACTCGTAAAGCCGCTGTACAATTGGAGTTGTTGGTTGGAGCAGATTACCAAAAAAGTATGCGACATATGTTAAGATGTGTAGTAGATGTAGGGAGCACACAGCTCGTCTCGGTCCTCCGGGAGCAGACACGCCCAAACACAAAACATGCGCGACTCAACAACACATTGCGATTTCAATCCGCAAAACTGAGCGGAGCCAAACGCAGCTGCCGATCAGCCAGCATCAGCACCTTCAGCCACGCAGAGCCGCGCGCTGGCTAATCTCTCGTTTACAGCCTCCAGCCTTTAGGGGGGCAGCTCCCCCCTCCCCTGGCTCCCTCCGCCGGGGCTCTTACCTGAAGCTTGCCGGGGAGTGGATGTTGCGGCCAGATGGCGGGCTGGCTTCTCTCTTCTCTCTGTCCGCCATGCTGCCACGTTATATATTCTCCATTGACTCTGCTGTGCGGCCGCCCAGCAGAGACACCTGAGAGGTCCGGCGATGCTGCGATAGGGTGTTGCCTTCGTGGACTGTAGGAAAAATGTCAACTCAGCTGAACTGTGCAAGAATGACTAAATTGGTAACTATGCAGGGTTTGGAAAATGTGTTTTATTTTTGAGTCCCCATTCATGTAATTTACAGCACAAAATTATAATAATAGATAATAGGCCTATGTTACACATTATTTAGCCTACAATAAAATAGGCAAATAGGTCTGAGAATTTAGCAGCAGAGCATGTATGTGTATAAATGTTTAAATGGCCAGGCAATAGATTATAGGTCTGCAATAGGCACAGTTCAGTCAAAATATATACATATAGTTATTTAGGATCTAAATAGATTCATTGTGTGGTCCCCAATTTGGAATAGCTTACAAGATCACACTAGATACTTGTCTGAATCAATTACAGTTTTTAAAAACAGATGTAAACATTTGACATGGAAAGAGGAGGCATGTGTGAACGTACTTAGTATTGTTCTACTATTTGCATAATGAGAAATCCCTCAATTAAATCTGCATACCAAAAGGTCATTGTTTCATCAACACAATAGACATTCCTTTACCCCACATTATCTTGGCTTGCTATATTTTAAGTGGATTGTTATTTGACAATGAATGTCAAATAACAATGACATTGCCATTTTGTTCTTGTTTCTTTTAGTGATGTTGTTTTTCAGGTTTGGGGGGTTAAAGACAACCAGAGTGAGTCTGTCATATTGTACATCAGACAAAAATGTTTTTTTTACAATTAATACTAATTTCACATTAGATCAAAAGATCAAAATGTGGCATAGTAGGCCTACTTGTATATTTATACAACTTATTTTATCCATCACAATTTATTTCTCACACCATCCGGCCGACTCAAGAATGTAATGCTTCTTAATAGAACTTAATAAAACCCATATTTTCTCAAAAAGGCATCTTGACAATATGGTTAAATTGGTCTGGTTTTATTTAGGTCACAACAAGCTAACATTTGAGAGATACATGGTTTTAACTGGGCAGCAACAGTTTGCAAAATAAACCATCCTTCACCATGGAGACTGTTTTGTTACTGTGTCTTATTAGTGTTTTTTCATGTCTTGTGATTAACAGAGCACTCAAAAACACAACACATTGCATGCATGACTATTACCTCCAAAACGTGGAGTTTACGAGGAGACATTGAAGGCAGCAGGAACTCCTGCAGAGAGGAGGAAGTGGATGACAAACACAGACATATACCAAACAGAGGTGCATACCAGCTAGGTGGAAATCAGTAGACAGTATCAGTTTGGACTCATTTGAAATATCTGACTCAATATATTGAGCAAATCTATGTGACAGGTCTGCAAGTAACAGGTGTAACTTCTCCTGCAGATCTATGTAGTAAAGGATTTCCCTTACTCCAGAAGGGAAATCCCTAACAGTGTTGAGAATGAAAGCTGTTAGATGTATCCTTACACTGCAAAACAAACAAACAACAGCAACATTGAATACTCTATGTTGCAATCCTTATCAAGAAGTGAGACCATTAAGGAGTCATGTCAATCAGAAACCAACAGAGGGCGATACAGTACATAGAATCACTGAATATTGTGTTCAGAAGTACAGGAAGTCTGTGAGCAGTGATGAGAAGAACAAGAACTTCTTTCTTCCTGATTTGCTCCTTTTCTGGTCTTCCCCTTTTCTTTTTTTTCTCCCCATCTTCCCTGTTTGATGCAGCACTGCTCCTCACACTGTAAGTGCCCCCTTCTGGCCTGCCAGTGAAAAGTTTTGACATTAAACTGTATTAGACAGTTTCAGAATAGGTTATTTATTAACATTTTCCACCAAATTACAACATTTTGTCCCAGTAATCTTTGTAATACAGCTGCAAAGGTAATATTTCAGGTGAAGGATATCAGTGTGCTTCCTTCTGATCTAGTGCCAGCTGAGGAAAGGGATTTGTTTGGTTGTCTATTTACTCATCCAGTTTCCCTGCATGCCTCTTCCCGTAGCCTGTTAAAACCTATTCATTTTTCTCAGTCATGACAAAATTAAGACCCTGATAAAATTACAATTTTCTGTAAAATAAATTGAATTATCCCAGTATTTATACCAGCCAGGGAGGGTCTAACAAATAACTATGGAGTTACATTTGGGAAGTGTGTGTTTGATGCTTGACTTACACTTAGGACTAAAACTCAAGACGTCTATGTCTTTGCCATAGACTGTATATAAAGATAGACAGCGGAAATCCACTTCCTCTCATTATAAAAATAGAAGCCAACATATCCCGGATAAGGGAGCTGCCATATTGACGTCATTTGGAGCCAGAGTCTGCACAGTAGTTATCCGCGGTGGAGGCGAGGTGATTAGATCCTGCCCATACACCTGGTTGAACCAATCACGAGCATGTACAACTCACAGTTGTCAATCATGACGTGACACCTTGTCACATCAAATAACTAATTAATACCAAACTTATCAGAAAAACAAACACATCAGTGTGATAAGAACTACCTGAAATGAAATGAAAAATGTATTTGATGTGTACTTTGATTCTTCAGTTTGGCCAATGTCGTATGACCTATACTGCAGCCAGCTAGTCTATATATACAGTCTATGGTCTCTGCTCTATCAGTTTTGACCTTCTTTTAAATCTCTTTTAAATCCCCAGACTTAATGAAGTGCAGTACTATATTGCTGTAGTGCCCCTTTAAACCAGCTGCTCCTGTTTCTTGGTTTTGTAAGACATACAGTATACAGAAGACCATATGAGACATATACGGTAAATCAAAAACAAGCGTACGTTCTTTTCATTATAGCCTTGGGAAAATAACTTACCACAATGTATGCTAGAATATATAATATATATATATATATATATATATATATATATATATATATATGTCAGTTGGTTGGTTGGTTGGCCCACCACTTTCAACTAGACTGAAACATCTCAACAACTATTGGATGAAGTACCATAAAAGATTGTTCCGACATTCATGGTCCCAAGAGGAGCAATTGTAAGAACTTTGGTAATCCCTTAACCTTTCATCTAGCATCATCAACAGGTCATATTTTATTTATGCTAACATGCTAAACTACGATTGTGAACATGGTACATTACATGTTTACATTACACCTGCTAAACACCTGCTGTATTTTATCAAGCACATTAAAGACACCTACATACATATTTTATAAATACACGAGACATGCTATTGCTGCTGAATTTCCTACTTGTGATGATAATGATAATAATGATAAAATGATAATTGAAAACATAAAGTTGGTCTTCTGGAAAAACAAATGAAAACACCTCAAGGCAGAACACTTGTTTTAGGACACTGGGATTTTGTGGAAGCAACTTTTTACCATAACAATCTTCCAAAGCTCATGTCTGTCTACATGGCCGTTGTCATTACTGTCATTGTCATCACTGTCAAACACCTTGAAAGACCACTGCAACTTATCTTCAAGTTTTCCATGCAAAACCAGATTAAGTGGTCTATAATATATTTTATAATCTATAAAATATATTGTGTCCTGAAAACATTAAACATTATTATTGAAACCAAGAGAAACAAACCAACAATGAAAGAATTATTGTGTCATGGTCCAGAAACTGTGGGTTGTCCTTCCTGTTTTATTTTGTAGTTTTGGGTCAGTTTACTGTCTTTGTCTCGTTTCCCTTCCTTTTTGATTAGTCGCCTGTGTCTTGTCATCCACCTGATTCTGTTCCCATCGTTTGTCTTGTCTATTTAGTCTGGTGGTTTCCTTTGTTCTGTCTTGGTTCATTGCGTTTTCATGTCCTGCGTTTTCATGTGAGTTCCCATTAAAAGTTTTGACTGTTCCTCCTCGGCCTACGTCTGCTTTTTGGATCCCAGTTCCCCCGAGTGTGACATCTTGGATAGATTAAAGTAAGGGATATTTGTGATATTTTAAGACAGATAAGACAAATATTTAAAAAAATACAACACAGAGAACACAAATCAACTATTGCATTATTGTTGCTCATATTGCTTTTACTTTCATTTCAAGACAGAAACGTTTTCTTCTTCTTGTGTCAGTATTTGCTGATTTTGACCCATGCTATAGCCAAATCCTACCACTGCAGTTAAAACTTAGAATTTCTTATTTTCTATGAAAATTAAATAAATACAGATATTTTAGTAGTGTGATACTCTTAACACTGCTTGAAACGAATAGTTCAGTGTCCACATGGCTGTGGGTAACGGTCTCACAGCTCAGGGGTCTAGAACTGAGTTGTGTAATGACTGATTCGTTTAATGCTTGACCCCAACCAAGAGACTTATTTTTAGCCAAAGTCTTTGTCAAGCTGATTTTAAAGCAGTTGTCCACATGCTTGATCCCATCTTGAACCTTTAGTATCCCAAGGTCACTAGTGCACTTACCAGATCTGCCAACACTATTGTTTTTCCCATGTCAAAACCATCTCCTAGCACTCTCCTGTTTGGTTTCTCCCAGGAAACTTTGCATGGCCCTTAACCTTTATTATGAATAATCGTGATACACGTGTCCATAACGTTAGTATGTTTGTTTAACCCAGATCATTTATGAAACACAATGTACACACACACAATCCACAACTACATACAATTTCAGTTTCATTCATCTGGCAACCCACAACCCAATTCAAGTGGTTAAATGCTGTTGTCAAAATGTCAGGGCAGAACAGTGTTCCACCTAAAAAAAAACTAAATATGTATATGAATGTACGGTATAAATGACTTCTCTGCAGGTAAACTCATGTACACTGGGCTTGTGCGTGAGTATGTTTATATACAATTAATTTGTTCTTAGTGTGTAGTTAAAGAGTACGGGAAATGGGAGATGTATCAACACTTTATACATATTTTATTGGTACCTGATTCATACAACAACATAATTACACTGCAAATCACAGGCTGTATTATAAAGTCATTATCAAGTCAAATCACTTTTTACTCAAGGTGTTTATGTGTTGTGGTTCTAGATAGGAACATGATGCAAAGCGCTTTTAATAAAAAGTTGAGCCTTAGGTCAATGGCATGTCTGTCAGTGAAAAACGAAGAGAGATAATAGCACACATTTGTATAGTTGAGAAGCTACAATGACTTTTTTATTGAAAGTGAATTAATTGATGTTTAAACCTGCCTTTAACAACAGTAATCAGGTAAAACAATATTCTTTACAGTATGGACTTATAAGGGCAATAAGAATGTAATTGTGTTCTAGTAATTTTTCTGCTTATAAATATAATTTTAAAAACTTTATAACATAATGGCTGTGACTTGAGTTAGCAAGCAATATATACAGTATATGCATTTAATGCAAAATTGTTGCTTGACTAATGATTGACTGACTACTAATATAATTAAGCATTATTCTACAGTGGAAAGAGAGAATAGTGCATACAAAGGTAGAAGTAGTATATACATTTTTCTGTGCATTCATAATGTTCATTAAAGTCCTTGCTTAGCTTTCAAGTTCCTTTACTAAAAGCCAAACAAGGGTCAGTTCTGAACAACTTTTCACAGTCTGTGAATATGAAACTGCATATATTGACAAGTATCCAAAGTGAATGCTGATTTTATTTGTAATATTTGTTAAATTAATTTTGAACATGGATTTTAGCCATGATTGTTCTCCCTTTGTTCACATGGGAAAGACCTATGTGCTTTGACAATTCAGAAGTGTGCACTCCTTCTCCTCTGCTCCAGTACCCATCCAGCAGGGTTCATGTCCAGTTTCAACATGTTGAGCACCCAGTTGTCCTGCTGTGCGCCTTTCATAAACTCTTCCATGTTAATATTACCTGAGGAACAAAAAAGTCGAAGCAGGATTAATATTTCCTGTTTTGTCACTCTAAAAGTGACATGTCACTAAATGCTTACCGTCTCCATCACTATCGACGGCCTGTAATATTCGATCCACAACCTCATCTACTGTTAGCTGTGAATCACTCAGGTCCATCTTCATGCCTTTCTTTATCCGATAGAGGCTCTAGATGAAAAAAAAGAAAAGTAAATGTTATATTTCGTTTTAACCCTTGTATTATATTCATTTCTCCCCCCTTACTTTGGTGTTCCCAGTCAAATTTGACCGGTCTGGTTTACCTAACACAACAAACATAATTCAAACATAAGCATCACCAAATCTTATTTAACATATTTTAAAGCTGTAAACAAATGTCTCAAACCAGCGGTGAACATGAATAACTGCAGTAAATATACAAAAAATAGACAATGAAAATTATAATAATAATCAAAACGGAGACCAAATTCACAGAACATCAGAAAATCACCATGAAAAGTAATCTGTGTGTGTAATTGTTTGACCGATATACTCCGATATACGCTTGGAGGTCTACCTGGTCCAATGCTCTCCATGTGTCCCCAAACACGCTCCTCCCCTCCAGGTTTGTCATGTCCAGTATAATTTCCTTCATGAACTCTGGTAAAAAGAGTTGTAAGCTGGACTTGACCTTATCCACAGGAGATACTGCATACCGTGTTGGCCCTGGCCTCAATGTTTCCCACTCTTGCTCTGCCTCCTCTGTCCTGGGAGGAAGAATACCAGAGCAAGGTGCTGTCCTTGGACTGGAATGTCCCCTCAGGAGCCTCTTCTTCTCGTGCCTCTTCCTCCGCTATCTCTTCATCTGTTGACTGGTCGGTCTCATAAAGGTCCAGATCAAAATCAGGACTGATGTTGACTTCCAGTTCTGACACATCCTCCTCTATCTCCGGTTCAACTTCATCTGATTCAAAAATTCAGTTCAGAGCCTCTCTGACAGTAAATTGTGGTCACAGAGTAAAATGAGAGCAAGGCACATATATGTGTGTATGTGTGTGTGGGTGGGGGGGGATATCATAAGGCCTTGAGGCAATCAGAGAAAAAACATTTTTTATGACTGTATGAAGTTGTAAATAGGTCATATTTGACCGAAACACCACAGGAGGAGAAAATGTCATGTCAACCACATTTTAGCATTAGCTGCTGCACTCAGTGATGGTGCATGATCCACACAATAACAGAAGTTGAAGAACTGAAATTGTTTTAGAACAATGTTGTAACTAGATAACTGAAAGTCTTAACTGCAGCAGGTTCACTTTGGCAATGTGTTGACAGTCTTCAAACCAGTTTTGCATTTTGTTTTGCTTTAAATGAATAATAGTAAATTAGACATAAGATGGAGATTCAGTTAAAATACACAATAATAAACCAGTACTGGGAAAATTATTGTTGTTCCTTTTTTGATTACGTTCATATTTATATCAATAACAACAACAAACACTGGTAAAGGGAGGATTTGTAATCCAGCAGAGAAACAGTGGAAACAAAGTCATTATGTATTTTAAGACTTGAACCTGAGACATTGTCCATAGCTTATGTGCGTATTTAGTTTTTATAAAAAAACTATATAATTTAATATATGTCATTAGGGGTGAGAATAAAACACTGTTAGATTATGAAGCATTTATTCAAAGTTAAAAACCGACTTCATTGATTTGAAATTGTGATTTGATTAAACTAGATTCATATCATGTCATAGAATGTCATAGAAAGAAAAAACATAGGTTTATAAGATGAAATTAATGATGGTTGAATCATTTTAGATAAAAATATAGATACACCGACTGCTTCTTAAGTTTGGACTTGAATCTAAATGCCTTTCTCTAAAAGGGGAACTAACTGTGAGGGTAATGCCCATTGAGTATTTTAGTTGCATCACACTCACCCACAAGACATTATAGTTAGACTTACATCAATTATTGACCGTAGTTCTTCTCTGTCCACATAACCATTGTTGTCTTTGTCGTACACCTTGAATGACCAGCGCAGTTTATGCTCCAGGTCTCCCCGGAAAACAAGATTCAGTGCAGCCACAAACTCGAGGAAATCAATTGTATTGTCCTGAAAGGTAGGTTGAATAAGAACAACTGGGTCACATTGTCACATTTTCATTAAGACATACAGTTTGCCAGGCTGTAACAGCTTTTACTTTCTCACCCCATTTCTGTCAAAAGCTCGAAACATGTTCTCCGCATAATCAGACGCTTCCCCTGTTGGGTCCACACCAAAGAAACGCTTGAACTCATGCAGAAAAAGCAGTCCACTTGGGCACTCCACGACAAACCTTTTATACATGTCCTGAAGAGCTTTGACATCAATCTCCTCATTGTTCGTGGTTTGCTGTGTCTGCCCCATGGCTGGCTTGTAATTTACCAGTCCATAGTCCTATAGCCTTTGGGTATGTACTACACGATGGAATGGCCAGACTTGAAATGGGCATCTCCTACTCTTGGGTGTTTTTTATAACCCTGTGGAATCCCAAAGCTCCACTTTGTGTATGAGACATGTGATTAGAGCGGACTCTGGATTACTATGGTATTACATTGGTGGGGGTTTCCTATAAGTTGATTTGTTTTGCAGCTTAATGTGGGTCTAAGCCAAACTTGTAGGAGTGGCAGGCATTTTCCAACATCCAAATTGAAGGTTTGTGTGTTCCAATAGTATGGCATACAGTATATTATTGCCACTGCTGATAAAAAAGCACTAGATCACCAATGAATAGGAGACTATTCATTGACAGACTAGAAAAAGGCAAGTTTTGGAGGAGTGGGAATCAAATGGAGACTTGGAGGTGATGTAGCTCAGCATAAATGTTAATTGCTATAATCACACTGCTATTGACATACATTGGGCATTAGGCCGCTTATTATCAAAGTGGCGAAGTGGAGACCACTTCTTTTCATTCGACCAAGGTTTAGCTGTTTGTTTCAGATCACCCCTGTAATTCTAGTTTGGATCAAACTAAAAAGTCAGAAAGTCAATTTTTCAGACCACATTGACCATAAGTGGTCCAGGCATATACTAGGTTTCGACCTGGTCTTGTTATACTTTAAGCTTCTTGTCTATTAATTTATCTGCCAAATGGCTGATCTCCAAGTCTATTGCTGTACTTAATCAGTCATAGTGTTTTTCTGCAAAAGAAGATGCTAAGCTAAGAGACTAAGACCATCTAAGTCATGCTAATTTGAAATTGGTATATCAATCTCAATTAGATTACATTATCTCTGCAGATAGGCTAGGGAGACAAATCCTATGGAAGGTATGGATTAAAAGGATCCCTCAGTGAGTCCAAATTAACCATGAGTGTCCAACAACTTTATACTTACTTATAACCATAGGCGGCGCAAGGACATCAGGTATGGGAATGCTAAATGTTCAATCTAAAAGTATTCCACTACAAGTCTAAATCTTTGGCCAAAGTCTGGATTATTAGCCAAATGTACTTAGAGAATCAAAAGTACTGCAGAAAAAATTGTGTTCATTTATTTATTTTATTTAGGTTGTTATTGCAAAGTATCTTTGCTTAAACAGCATGTAATGTTCTCTCTACTTGAAGTGGAGCTAGTTTTAGTTACCTAATATACTATAAAGTAATTTCATCCAGTGGTTCCCAACCTAGATGTCGGGCTCCTTCCTCAGAGTCATAAGATATATTTGACAGTATTTCGGGGGTAGAAAAGAAAAAAATATTAATTTTATTGTTATTTTTTACTTTTCACCACTGTATTCTGATTATTTTAAAAGCTTTGTTTGATAGTAAAATACATTTTTAGAGATAGAAGTTCAATGTTATAAATCTCATACCTAATTTGTAAATTACATGAATGGATATATATTTATTTATATTATAACCACTGAGAACATCACTGTAAATACATCCTTTATTCAGGTCAACAAGCAAAAAAAGGCCACTCACACTTCATCTTTTCCTAAATGTTGGCTCTATTTCAGTAATTAAACACATTTACATGCCATTGTTAAATAGTAACGTTAGAACATTCACTTATTTATTGACAACATCCTAGCCTTAACATTAGCTTGGCTACTGACTAGCATAAGTACTAGTATATGCTAGACAGTGCTTTATATTGCAATTAGGTTGTCAAGTTTGTGTAACATTATATTAGATACATTATCTACAGTGTTTATATTTCATTGACTATCAGTGACTACTGTATTTATCCAGTTCATTACCTGCATCAACGCACTCAGTTTTACCAGCTGCAGTTTTGGCCACATCACAACCACTTCATTTGGTCGTTTTTCTCAGGCCTCTTTGAAGTGCAAAGCACACACAGAGACAAGGGATTTACAAAGGATTTACTGTAAATCCTGCTCGTCCCTCTGTAAACCCTGCTCGTCTTTTCTTATGGGCAAAATCCATCTTCTTTTTAAATGTTCATCAGTTGGAAACCTGTGAAACTACGAATATGGCTGTTTGAGTTAGAACAATAAACTCTGCCCTTGTTTTGCTAGCGGTCAGACCGGAAAAGTGTTCTCCCGACATCCGGTATCTCATATTGTGAAAAGGCCTATTGATTGACTTGAGTTCTGTCCAATCACAAACAAGAAGTGTTGTTGTGTTTTCTGTAACGTGTTTTGTGTAATGTCGTGTTTTCTGTAATGGTGTTGTGTTTTGACCCTCAGGGCCACTGTAGCTGGTAGAGAGAGGATCTCAAACCCCTACCCTACTTATAACTTTTTATCAACACATTAAACAGACTTCATAGCAGATTTTAAATAATCATAGTTTTTTCCACCACGACTACAGTATTAAAAATATTGTAGCAGACATATGAAACAAGCATGAAATAAACTGCTATGCACGCGAGGGTAAGCCCGTATTGTTGTACAATGGTATTCTATGTTGGTTGAAAGAGAATGAGTACAAGTAAAATTCATAACAAGAACGTTCAACCTTCTTCCTCTTTTAATTGTGTGTCTTATCTGTGACATTAGACTAGGCTCAAGAGGTTCAGCTTTTGAGCTCCAATCACAATATGTAAATGACATGAAGCAGCAGGTAGCCTAGGTTATTATTTATTATTATTAAAATTAGTAGTAAGTTTTATTGTTTGAAATTGTCCAGCATCCAAACCCAATAAGAAATGGACAACAATAACTTTATAGTATCTGGTAAAAGTAATTCATACTCACTGTACGTTACTATGTTTACATAATTCGGCTATTGAGGCATCTTTCTGAGGTGGCAGTTTGCACCCTGTCAAGCCCAGGCTTTAGCTGGAGAGCAGAAGTGTGGTAACTCACTGTTAGCTATGGTCCTTTAAGAAATGAACATGGTTTACACTCCATTACCTTTTACACTTTTCATTTCGGCGTCCATGTTAACTCATCTAGAAATTCTGAGTCTTGCCTTTTTTTCTGCATAATGCATCTGGCTCTCAGCAAAAATACACAGTAAAAATGATCTGTTGATAGTCATATTGACTATTGAAATCTGTAGTATTATGTTGTGAAAAAATTTTGGGGAAAAAACGTTTTTTTAACTTAGTAGCCTCTTAAAACTATTTCATGTACTAAACTAAATGTAAATAACATTTTGAATGAAATTAAACATTATATTATTGATGGGCATTAACCCATCAAATCTCTCCCATTCCATTTATAATGGATAGCTTGCCAGCTTGTTATCACATCAGCTAAAATTAACAAAGAAATAAACTCAATTTGGAAATGGCACTGGTTTCAATGAATGTGTTTTTTGCTTTAAATGTTGTATTTTCCATTTATTTAGTTCTCAGAGTGCACTAGAATGCTTCGTTTACATGTTAAAATCACCCCCAAATTCTTGAATCTTTTTTACCTCTTGTGAGTTTGCAGATCTGCAGACAAATGGTGGATCATACTGTGGCAACAACCTGCTGCTCCTCCTTATGCACAATTTGAGTTCATAGTTCACCACTTTCTTTGTTGCTGTAACTTTATTTATGTGGTCTTTCAGGCTTGATCCATAAATCTTATTGCATTGAGGTTGGTATGCTTCAGACTGCTTCCCAAGCAGCATTGCAGCACTCACCACTGTGTCTTACAAAAAGGTAAGACGGTCCTCTTGCACATTATTATTCCATACAGCTCTATCCTCTATTCGCAAAAACTGCCAAACTATCTCTGCTCTCTGATCATTTCTACATAAAGTCAACAGCAAACCTTTTTCACCGTTGTATTTTGTGGCTTTTTATGTAGAGTGAATATAGTCTCAATATTACTTAAATGTGTATTACATGATTTGTAACTGAAAAAAAAGATTTGTAACTGGAAAACATGATTTGTAACCGAAAAACAAGGTTTGAAAATACTTTACTTACATTACATTTTTAACTTCAACTTCTCCCATTTGATGCAGATTTTGAGACTATGTTAATGCTGGTTGCAGCTCCACAGATTTGTAAATGCATGCTAGGTTGAAGTACTGGTGGGAGACTTGGACAACTGGGCTTTTGCCAAATTTGTGTCAAAGTGGGAAAGACATTCATCTAAATAGACAGAATAGCTTTTCGCCCCCCGATTAGAGCATTGACCAACCAGACTCTATACAGTAACCTATAAATGTAAATATATGGTTTAAATAAGCTAGTGCTAGGTGGTAAAGGGTAAAACATGATTAAAACTCATCTAATACACATTTACTAACAATATTGAGACTATATTCACTCAATAGTTTTACAGCTCTCTACAGGATTCATTACTTTGTAGGATATTCAAAAAATATTTGATAATTAAAAAAATAGATTTACATTTACTGGACATATGACCACTGTCTTTGTTCAATTGATGGAAAGCGAAATTGTTTTTTACACTTACATAATGCACATTACCTGTCCAAAACACAGCAAAAAGCAGGACAAAGTACCCAAAGTCTTGAATAGATAAGGCCAACCTTCAAGGTGGATCTAAAATTAGCAGCTCTATTGTGGCTGAGGTGCATCTCTTAAGAGGATCTAAAGAAAGGCTACATTATTTTTTCATTCAGTTGCCAAGAAAGAAACTGCAATTAAGTAGTAATCTTGTTTTCTTTCTTCTTCTTTTCAATGTTATATGATATTAAATGCATGCATTGTTCACCCCACTCTGTAGATTTAGTTTAATCTTATTTAATGTATATTTTTAGCGGGACAATAACAGGAACCAATGTAACATACCACAGCATTTATAGCAATGCTCATTCCTACATGGGCCTTTGAAATACAATTTTTAATCCACAGACTTGTATAATATCATTACATTTCTAGAATTCAAAATACACTTAAATAAAATTATCATTAAAAGAAAAGAATGAAATATCTTTAAATAAACATTTAAAGTAAAATAAGTCAGGTCACACTCATTAAGGGCAATTAGTTGTGTGTTTGGGTTTATGGTTTGTTGGTACTCTTCTTCAATTATGTTAAGTTAACAGGGTCAAACAAGCCTAACAAGATTAGGAGGATGGAGTGATTCTCTTCACGGGGGTCTGACCTCTACTCAAGTGATGTGTTGTTCATGAACGAATCATTCATTTTGTACGACTCTTTAATATGAACGAGTAGTAACGAGTCATCTCAGGGAGTCATTCCTTCATTTTTGCTGTGCCTGCACATCAATAATAAGCTGAATGGTTTGGGTCTGTAGTTTGTCAGTCTTTACTTTATTTTTCACGTGACAACTACACAGGCTCAGTATAGGACAGAAATGAGTAGTTCACCAGGCAAGTGTCAGACAGACTATAGATATTGATATTATTAGTATTATTACTACAAAGATTAGTTATCCAGATCATATTCATGAACATATGGTGTAATTGAGGTGGATTAATGTGGGGGCATTAAGATAAACTGATGATTAAAAAATTATGTTTCAGGTTGAACCTCAATAGAAATACTGTGTGTTTACCATTTCAGATTATGTCCACCAGATGGTAACATTGGTTAACTGTTTTTGCGTTTGGGCTGCACACTGTTGGTGCAGTATGATTTACATGACACAGGTTATTGGGAAACTATTTTAATCCAGAAATTAATAGACCACAACTATCCATTACTTAATAATGAGTCACCACATTAAAGGTTAAAATTTGTAATTTAGAATCAAGGGGATGCATATAATCAACATTTTTAAATACTCTCCAGCATCATTAGCACATAACCCTAATAAAGTATATAGTTCTCATCGCTTCACACAACACATTGAGCTAGAATTAAATCATTTCTAATAGATTTCATTACGCTCAGATGCATTCAGCATGATGATTGCAAAATTATTATAAACCTTTCTGTTACTTAGAATTATTATATATAATATTCTCTTACTTTACATTACCATAATGCCAAAATATTAAAGAAAAGTATGTACTTTGCTTGAGTATTTAGATTTTATGCTACTTGATACTTCTACATTTCAGAGAGAAATATTGTACTTTTTACTCCACAGAATGTATTACTTTGCAGATTCAGATAAATACAACAAGACTTTATTTAGGGAAAATGTATATACCAAGTAATTAATTAGCTCCCCCTTAAACAGGTGCAACATTAAAGTGATGTACACATTGATGCATAAATATGTATAATCGAGGGATATTAGATACATTATTCTGAAATACTTTTACTTTTGGAACTTTAAGTATATTTTGATGCTTTGTCCTTTTACTGAAGTAAACGTTTAAATGCTATTTCTAGACTGTGGTATAACTACTTTTACATAAGTAAAAGATCTGAGTACTTCTTCCACTGCCGTTCACATCTACTTCCAATATCCAGTATACACATTTCTTTTGTAATATATTTAAAACTGCTTTCTACTTTACATTAGTATGGATCTTTGGTGTCCTGATAACAGAGATGTTTGAAAATGAAACATCTTAAATATATGCTGGAAATACATGTTAAGAAGTAATTGTTTGAAAAGAGACACAAAGACAAGATGAAAATGATAAGCATGCCAGCATGTCTGTGATAAATGGACAGTTAAGCACTACAGTGGCTGTTTGCATAATGCTGTTAAAATTCACACTCTGATCACAGATCTAAATGAATGTGCTGGCCAATATTGTCCTGCTATTTCACATTCTGTGCACTCAAATGTCCACTGGGTGGTGAAAAAGGATCACATCAACAGCAGCACCAAAGCTCCATTAATCAAGCGTTTTTCATCTATTACTCATATCTTATAAGAGCTTTCTGTACATGCTGGTGTTACTTTCTCCATCTGTTACCTTCTGTCAATATAGGGGGAAGCTCTTTTCTTTTTTTCTTTCTTCCAATGGTTCAGGCGACAAATATTAGGCTGAATTTATTTTTATACAAATAAGCCTTCAATATGTAGAGAGCAATTTACTCACAGTATGTATCATAAAATTATGCTTAATTCTAAATATGACGTAATTATGATACAGCACACACACAATAATATCATGCATGAGACGAGGGCTGGAGACAAAGTAATTTTTTTGCATTTAAGGGGATAGGCTGATAAAACTACCAATTATCTGTAAATTGTCTACCTCAGCAGACATGCTATTTGGTTGTCTTTCAGTCACCTTCTTATCAGCTCTAAACTGGAGCATAAGAGTGCCTTAATGTCAACATAAATGAAGGATATGAGAGATCAACCACAGACCAGAGGCAAACTACACTGAACAAAAATAAACTTCTCCTTTGCCGAGATCATCCATCCACCTCACGGGTGTGGCATATCAAGATGCTGATTAGACAGCATTATTATTGCACAGGTGTGCCTTCTCACTAACACCAATTTAGACAATTTTGTGAACAATATTTGAAAGAAATAGACCTTTTGTGTACATAGAAAAAGTTTTAGCT
>JAVQJL010027260.1:0-29951 GCA_036024295.1 Nannoperca obscura
CCCAAATTGACTGTTGTTATTTATTGTAGTTAATGATTGTTTTTGCGTTGACGTGGTGCATGGGGAAAAATAAATGCTGGAGCCGTTGCTCTCTTTTCCTCATGATACGTTGTTTTGTCATGATTTCTTGAGCCGGTCGTGCACGTCACTGCACGCCCTGCCAAGAAATTATTACAGGATGTAACTCATTGTAAAGGCCCAACTTGTTGTTGTTTGTTTGTGGATTTAATAAACCAGATACGACTTAGCCAACTAGCTGTTTCACCCGACTTCCTGTCTTTATGCTAAGCTAAGCTAACTGTCTCCTCGCCCCAGCTCTATTCTTACTGTAGAGTTGTGAGAGTGGTATCAAACTTGAGTAAGACATAGAACCGCATAGAACACTGTGTATGTGTATGTATTTGTCTGCGTGTGTGTTTGTGAAAGTCATTTACAGTAACAATATACAGGTGTGGCCTCACTATGTGTATGCTAATGTTTGTGCATGTACCTTTACACTCTTTCATGTGTGTGTGAGTATGTGTGAGACACTCACTGGGCAGCAGTGGAAGGCTCTCGCTGTGAGTCTCTAGCTTGCTCTGCCACAGTGAAGGTGTTTCATTATCATTGGTTAGCGCGCGCAGCAGGTGAGATGGAGATTGAGAGAGAGGCAGAAGTGAATGAGATGACACAGCTAAAAATGTCTTGAAGGATAAAACCAGTGTTATTTCATTTTAATCATCTTGGCTGCCCCGTCATTTCACTGCACACAGTCAGCAGAGTTGGAGATAATCAGAAAGGGTTTTTCCACACTGGATAAACATAATGCATCCTTTATAATTATGACCAATTGTTTTTATATCAGTGTATCTGTTATGTTCTGCTTACTGTCAACTATCTGCGGAAATAATCCCTCATCATTTATTTGGAAGTTCATTTGAAAATACAGTATGTTTTCCACTCTTTGGTTTGTTTAGAAAACTGTAAAGAATTAAATGTAAAAATATCTAAAAACACACTGTATGAATGAAGAATGACTCTGAGAATCTAAGCTAATCATCAAAAATACATTTAAATGACAATGGTTCTTCTTTAACCAACACCGTTTCAGCATTCCACATTAAATATCAGTATTTAAAATGCCCAAAACTAGACTGCCTGAAAACTAACCAAAAAACCCAATCAGTGGTTGGACTCCGGTAGCTTTTAACAAGCAGATATTTCTTTTTTGTATTGCAAGTCACATTTGCAAAGTATTGAAACCAACTAATGCTTTTGTGGGAACAGCACAAGCTGGCCAAATAAATGTCAATTAGGAAGGATCTTTTAGATTTTACATCTCAAGCAATTAGCTGATCCTGATCTTATTCAGAGAGAGAGAGGCCAGAGAAAGGAACTAAGATAAATAACAGCTGATAAGAGATGCAGAAGAGGTTTTGGCAGTAGCTCCTAATTGTTTGTGATGCTCTGGTAAATAACTTGTATGGCTGCACTGACTGTAAGCCACTTCAGATGAGAGCTTCAGTGAAATGTCTTAAATTTTCATTTTAATGGGGGCAGACCATAGCAAAATAGTGAGTTACTGATTTGTGCTTAAGATAAGTAAACCTACTCTACTTCTTCATCCAAATGCAAAGGTTGTTGTTGCGACCACATAGTCACTTGAGGTAGTAGGCTTATTTGCTTTCTTACTAAGAGTAACTATGTGTTAAGTGTGGACCTGGAGCAAGGAGACAGCTAGCTAGCTTAGGAAGTAGGGGCAAACAGCTAGCCTGGCTCTCTACAAATCTCAAAAACACACCTACCAACACCTATAAAGCACATTAATTAACACATTCTATCTCCTTTGTTTAATCCAAAAACAACGACATAAAAATGAAAATGTTTGGTTTTCAGGGATTTCAGGGAACTATTTGTTGGTATGAACAACAACCCAACACAGTGACTTACCCGTCCCGTTGTCACAATTATCTGACTATCAGATAATCCTATTCAGTTGGCACTGAAAAACAATAGGTCTCAAGAATCACTTATATTTCCGTTGTTAAGTACTTTGTAACTTTTCTTTTGAAAAGCGGTAATTTTAAATGAGTCTTTACTTATTTACTGATCCCCACCCTCTGGCAAATAAATTCCATCATTACACCTGGTCTTTTTCATATGCAATGATAATGTTTTTTTTAATTTGACTTTACTTTACTTACTGAATATCTGCCCATGGCGAATACACTGTGGTTAAGGTATGGTTGAGGTCAGGCAACTAAAATACTTGGTTAAGGTTTGGGTCTTCTGCATGAAAGTCTATTGCTTTACACCAACATCCACCATCAAAAAACTCCACACTTATTCCTGCATTGGTAGCGGTGGCATACCGTGAGGTGCGGAATCGTCCAGTATCAACAGTATTCCTTAACTCACTCACTAGCTTTTTGGGAGCGCTCTAGTAGGGGCTCTAAAGGGTCCTGTTAGATCCTCTGGTATTCTTCACATTGTGCAGTAAGGATTGCCTCCCTTAAAGCAATGTTACTGTAACAGATTCTCAGACAACACTGCCATTGTTGGCCTAATGTATAAAGCTTTACCACAGCTTATTTCTCTTGGATAAAGACATTTCTGCACTAGTATGAGGCTAATTCTCTTGTGATGAATGTAAAGAACATGGAGGAGATGGTTTTTGACCTGTGACAATGTGGGTTCCATCCATCCATCCATCCATCCATCCATTGCAAAGGTTGGGGTACATGATGATAATACTCTTAACTGGAGGGTTGAATGTCATTGCTCCATAATACACAGACCAGAGCTCTATGTTTTCTAATTTACTATGCTGTGCAAGAACGTGCTATTAGGTATGAAATTACTGTACTTACTGTGAAAATGAATCACTTTAGCTCACACTTGAGCAGTATCTTACCAGAGAAGTTCTGAAAAGAGTGTCTGACTCAACTCATTTTCTTCACAGAGTCTCAGCTTTCACCCACTGGCACAGGCTAAATTGCTGTAAGTATACATTTCTGCCTACATGTACGAGTACTTTAAATGCTATTAAGTTAAGGCATTGGTTAGCGAATCAGAATGCATAAAATGACTGTGGGGGAGAGTACTGAGATGGTGGATGTGTTGCATGTTAATAAAGCTCCTTTTAGACATTTTTCTTCCAACATACACTAAACATTGTTCCTGAAGGAAAGTTTAGTAAATAAAAAGGATTGAACGATTGCAGATTTCTTTCTCACAGACTGCCAAATCATATTTTTAATCCGTCCTTTAGTCTCAACGAGGAAAGAAAGTATGTTTCCTAACAGTTCAGAGGAAGGAACAGCAGTCAAATCAAATCCAAATGTGTGCGTCCATATATTTTTATGTCTAGTGTTTGTATACGTATGTTTAAGGTTACAGACTTAGCCCTTCATGCAAAATGTCCTTGCAGCATGGCAGACAGCACAGTACATAATGACAGTAAATTGTGACAGTAAACAATACATAAGCATAAACAAAACAGCATTAATTTAAACCATAAAAGAGCAGCAGATTGAATGTCCTGGACAGTGAAGAATCCGTAAATCACAGTGTGTGTGTGTGTGTGTGTGAGAGAGAGAGAGAGAGAGAGAGAAAGAGAGATTATGTGTGTATATGCACCCATCTGTTGTGCGGCTACCACAATCATACAGAGGAACCACTGTACAATGTCCTGTTGGCTGCAAACACGGCTAACACCCAATCGTGTGCATTTGTGTGTGTGTCTGAATCTTGGCTTACACCTGTGACTGGAAGTAAGAATGCTTTTGTGGCTTTGGGTGAGCATACTACTGTGTGTGTGTGTGTGTGTGTGTGTGTGTGTGTGTGTGTGTGTGTGTGTGTGTGTGTGTGTGTGCGTGTGCTTTCCATATTAGTGTATGGTTGTGCATGTAAACACACCATGCAACTTCACTGCCAAATTCATTAAATTTGCATTACTCAGCCTGCTTAGAAAATGCACCCTCCCTCCTGTGGAGAGATGAAAAGATGAGCGGAGAACCGCAAAATACCATTGAGACAGAAAGTAATGAGGACAAAGAATGGAGAGATGGGAACAACAGTAACCTGAAGGTTAGACAAGCAGGTTTGTAACCAGAAGGCAGATGATTGGATTTCCCCACATTTTCACCAATATCTCTGAAAATTGTATATTGGTGAGGTCTACAGGTTTTGTCACTTAGCTTTATTTTATACTCGGTCACAGCCACGGGAAGAAGTGAAACCTTCTTTGGGAAATAAACATTTGTTGCTTTGCAAACTTGGTTGGCTGGACAAAAGTTAGTTTCAAGCTAAATTTTACAAGACTTTGTTTGCATTTTAGATGACAAAAAACTATTATAATGATATATTATATATTATTACGTACTGCATTAGCAGTAAAATAACATAATATGTAAAAGGCAGGATTGTGCAGTGTCCCTACAAATTATGAATCTTGAATGAATCTCAAATTACCTACATTTTGGACATTTCTGCACCTCAAGATGTTACGTCCAGTGCCAACGCTCAGTGACAGTGCAGGAAGTAATTTGCCCTTTATGTAGTGAGACAGACAAACATCCATCCCTATTATCTTCCATATACAACCTCTAACTTGTGGCGTCTAAGCGCACCAGTGTGAATGTGGTCCAATACATGCAACAGTTTGGTCCTTTAAGACCAGCAACTACTCCTGTAACTACTTTGTGTATCTGTGTGCATATCTGTTTGAAAAGCAGTGTTTTCCCAGTAGCCATGTTAATTAAGAGTTTGTTGTGTTTGTGCAAATGAGATTGGGTTTCTAGTCAAATGGCCTTCTTTTTTCATGAACCACAGTAAGCAATTTATAGAAAGTAAATAAAGGTACTCCACTCTTCATCACCCACCATCTTGGATCAACTTTTCAACTTTAATTGTTTTATGAGAAATGTGTTTGTCGTGATTAAAAAACATAAACTACCAATTGATTTTATGTTAACAGGAAACATGTGACAGTAGAGACGAAAAGAGAAAGAAAAGCAAGCAAATCAAAGAAGAATACACAGGAGAAAATGACAGAAAATCAAAGTGAGGAATATGGAGAAGATGGGTAAGGAGAAGAGGGAGAAGAGGAGGGGAAGGAGGGAGGGTAACAGGAGGCTCCAGATGGAAGGTTTGCGTTGCCGGGGCGGGTTGCCGAGGAAGTCATTAAGCAGCCATTTCATCTGCGTCTGCTTGGCTAGCGAGGAATCTAATTGCATCTGAGGAGAGGAGAGGAGAAATGCCAAAGTACATTTAGATCAAAGATAAAAGACACCAGAGAGCCTGTAGTCACCAACCCCTCCCAGCCCTCCCCATCTCATCCTCTCACACTGTGGGCCGCTTTCTTGCTTTCCTCCCTCCTATCCCCTCTTTTTCTCCCCCATTTTCCTCCCACTCTCTCCCCAATCTTTCTCACTTTTCACCTCATTTTCTAATTTTCCTTCTCCTGCTTCACACTTTCACTTCTCCACTTTATTTTCGCTACTCTGATTCCCTCTCCCGCCGTCATCTCTGTCTCCTACCCTCTTGATTCCTTCACCGTAGTGGAGAGTGTGTGGGTGGTGCACTGTGGGATCTTTTTTTCTGGCTCATATTCCCCCTAATGACACTAAAAACTGTCACACATCACAGTCATTAGGAATACAAGTGATTCTTTATTTTACACACACCAAAGAGCTAAGAAGCCATAACACTTCCTCTCCTCTCCTCTCCTCCCCTCCATCTCTTTTCCTTTAACATCCCTTCATTTCTTTCTCTAAGTTTCAGTTGCCAGTGTTAGCTGTCTTTATTTAGGTGCTGCTGATTATGTGCCACAGGAGAAAAAAGGCTCTGACTGTATTTTGTGCTTGTGTGGTTGTTTGCTGGCAAGGTTTGTTGTTTGGAGTGTGTGTGTCTGTGTGTGTGTGTGTAGGTTGATGTGGGGTATGGTGTGTTGTTGGGGTTTCTCTACCAATTTCTTTATCTTTGTTACAAGGTGTCTCTCTCAAAATGTTGATTAGTTGACAAGTTACTGAGCAGGAAAGGCAATTAGAGGCAGCTTGTTAATTTAGACGGCTCGAAAGCAGTGAGTGTGTGTTACTCTGTGCACACTTTTTTCCTTGCTTGTATGTGCGTGTGTGTGTATGTGAACGAGAACTTGCAGTAATTGCTTTGTGCGGGATTGGCCTTCCACTTTCACCCTAAAAAGAGAAATTGCTTCTTGCTTTTAACCACTAGAGAGGGGAGGTGGTGGATGGGGATGTTAGGAGGCTGGGGGAAGGCAGGGGGGTTATTGTGTCCAAAATGATTTCAGCCTCTCCTTAGGAACCATTAGAACCATTTATTCATTGAAGTGGCAAAGCCAGAGTGCAACAGTATTTTAGCTGAAATTCAACAAGTGGAACTTCTGCAGTGGCATCCAGCTCAGCACAAACAAAGCTGCGTAGAGGAGTTTAAAGCTCAACACAATTACAAATACAATACCAAACTATGTGGTGGATTGTCTTTATTGCCTGTTCTTCAGGCCTGGTAGTCGTTAATTAAACTTCACAAACTGCAACAGAGACTAAGTGTAAGTTAATTTCACTTTTTTTTATTTGCATCAATACAGAATACATGTAAACCGTGTTGTCTCGAGAGCAACCAACTAAGAAAGAACAGTTACAGTGTTTTATACTCTAACCTGGGTGGTGGTCATCACGTATTCAATCCCTTGGGCAAACTGGTTCTGACTTATGTCACTCAAACAGTTTCTTTTAATCAGTCCGCTACAATGAAATCTGTCTTTGACAGAATCTTTTCAATTCGCTCAAGATCTTGCTTTGCCATTCAATATTCTTTCTTAAAAACAGTCGGGTCATGGTGACCTCCACATCCTTTTTCCCCAGCCATCAGATGTGGGAACTCAGCTATTCACAGAGACTTGGTCACAACCCCCCTTATTTTCAAGGACAATGCTGCCTGATTCATACAGCCTCTTACCTAGTGCACAACACATGTTCATGTTAAAAAGAAGACAATGGAACATAAATCATTGGCACAAACATTACACTGTGTGTGATCATATATTCAGGCCGCATGGGACAACACTCTGGCTACGGTCAACCTGGACTCTGAATCAGCGGTCGTGCTTCTTACTCCAATACTGCCACTTCCTGTTATTGTTTTGTGCAATCTGACTACAGGGATCAGTTCTCTCACATCCTTACACAGTGCACAAGTGCAGGGCCTCATCTTGAGTACATATTGAGAGTACATTTGTGTATATTGTGAGAGAACATTTACAGTTATTGCATATAGATCGACTAACATGTAATTTATAAAAATTGACTGTTTAGAATGTCTCCATTAATATTCTCATCAACCTATATGGAAAACAATCATGAAATATTAATAAGAGGCTGAGTCAGTGCACCAATTAAAAGAAAAGCAATAACATGCTGACGGTGAACAAAGACACAAGGACATACAAACTTAATATTCATTCAAAAATGCCAGTGTACTAAAAAGAAATATACACAGGATTGTGTACATTCAATAGTGTTGTTCAGGAATCCTAACATCACCATATCGAGCACCATTATTCCATTATTAAACATCTTCATCTCTTCACTGATAATACACACATATCCCCATATAAAACCCAATAATGTATGCAGTCCAATCTCTCTAATGGATAAAAAGTTGACGTTTAAAAGGTAAACTGAGAAAAAGGTAACTGTAAAAACTTGCTAATTTAAAAGAAATGTTTCTGAGTTGTAAAATCTAAGCTGTTCCTGAACAGAAGTAGTTCCCAAAGTGAGGGACTGGCCACCCCTGGGGGAACACGTTATTACTCCCACCTGTGTTTTCAGTCAAAATGCTGTGAAAAATGTTTGTGTCTGATTCCTTTGGGAACAATAATGACAGAAAAGGACTCTGATGCTAGCAGTGCTATCAAGATTCAGGTGATTATGTAAAGAATAACAGATTATTGATGCTCATTAAGCAAACACAATCATTCTTTGGCTTCCACAGCCACTTATTCATATTTTGTATCAGTATATTTTGCACTACATTAATTTAGCATGTTTTCCATTAGATTTGCATCATTAAATTATATTGTGTTTTAGAATCAAACTATATTAACCCTACCTGTAGCGTTTTAATATTATAGCAATTCTATTTTTTCAAAAAGGTGTTCGTAACTGAGAATTTATTTTTTATTTGAGAACTTCACTGCACTCATGACAGAAAGGAAGGCCAAAAGTATGAAATGTAAGAACATAAGGCAAGTATTTAATAATAAAGCCAGGGTTTCACGAGACAATCCTCAGGGCAGATCCTTGACAAATGAGAATATCAGAACTTATGTTGACATCAAATCGAGCCTATCTGTGCTTTGTTATGCAAGTCAATAAAAATAACTTCTGAAATTAACTCTATTAAACTCATTCTAACAGCACAATCGTCCATACAATTGTTTTTTACAATGTCAAGAAAAAGAACAGAGGTGATGCTGAAGTCTTTGTTTTACTTCCTGCTGACTGTGACTCAACTGAAGTGAATAATCAGGAAGTAATGTGTCAGAGGAAAGAACAAAAGAGCAAGTGTGTTACTGCGTGGAAATCAGAAAGGGAAAAGACAGTTTTGTAATGTGTGTGTGTGTGTGTGTGTGTGTGTGTGTGTGTGTGCAAGTGAGAAAGCCTGAAAATGGCTAACAAACCCGAGAGAGGTGTTATCTTCCTCTGTAAAATCAGGTTCACACATTATGCTGCGGGGAGGCAGAGATCAAGCTCCCAGCGTTGCAAAATTCAAACAACTACCAAACAGAGATCAACCTCCCAGCGTTGCGGAATTCAAACAGCTACTCGTTAACAAACTCAACACGTTGTTCACTGTGATTACAGGCACGATGCAGGTGGAGGGTAGCATCACTGGAGGGGAGGGGTGGCTCAAATGAAGCGGAGAAGGAGAATGCAAAATGGGTGTGTGCAAAACAAAGTGTGCAGGTGTGGATAAGAGAGAGAGATGGCTGGAGAGGGGAAATTGGGTGGGTGAAAACCAGAAACGGCATGTACAAGTGTGTATATATGAGACGAAAAATGACAGAACACGAGTGGAGGAGGGAGAGTAGGCGAACACGTGATAACCAAACTCTTCCACCTGTGAAATATAAAAGATATGCTGGCTTATCATTTTTCCTCTCCTTTTACCCTCCTCTTCGTCTCTTTTGTTCCATTCTTCCTACGGAGTGTTGCCGGAAGGCAGAGGAGCGGTGCTTTAATGTGGCTCCTATCAGTTAGTGCTATGATGTCTTTGTCCTTTTTACCTTCTGTTCTATCTCCCTGTCCCACTTTGTCACAATGAATATTAACTTTTTGAAAAAAGTTCATCCAACTTATTGAGGAAGTTATGCGGAAAATCAAGGGCTAGAACTCAAATCTAGTATGAAAAAGTATAGTTTGCAGGTAGTTCTTCAGATAAAGAAATAGTGGTTAATGTCAGTGTTGTGGAGGAACAATTTTGGGGTGTAAAACATTTTGTGGCTTTTATACTGTGACTATAAAAAGTTTTATTTTTGGTTCAAAATCCCTGGTTTTAATGTATAAATTATTGTATTCAAAAAGTACATTTCCATCCACCCGTTTTCATGCCAATTTTCAATTTGTGGCAATATAATGAAAAAGGTTTTCACCCTGAGGTGGCAAAGTCTGATTTGTTTTGTTGCACTCAGTTTACTGCTAACCAAGCTAGCTTGTATAATTGCTGTCTGAGGCTAATGTGTTAATGTAATCTGTTAATTTACTGTTGGGCTAACTTGTATATTTTACACTTAAATTTAACTTTAATCTAATTTAAAAAGTAGAAATACATAAAAATGTGCAAAATTACAAGATTCATTACTCCCTAGTACTTCCAATGAGGACTTTAATTGATCTTTCACAAGTGATGCTTGTTTTATTTTTCTTGGCATGAGGACACTAACTCATTTGGAAGCTATACTTTTGTAAATCCAGTTTCCTTGCGGCCAAATCATTTTTTTAAATATTTGTAATCACTATCCTTTCACAATTACTTCCAGTAAAAACTCTAAAGGCCTGTCTTTACCATTAATTGGAAGAGTGTTTAGCTCACTACATAGCTGTGCACCTGCACGCATCGTAGTTAGACGATTAGTCTACTTGAAATTAGCTTTCAGTACATTTTTAGTCAGTTACAACTAACATTAATGTTTTGCCATATGCCAGTCTGAGCTAAATATCTTCTCAGTGCCACAGTTTGTAGTTTCATGCATATTTAAATTGTCCTATAATCCAAACATATGTGCGAGACGCCATTACTGTTGCAGTTTCAGTCTTAGGTTTCCTGTTGTTCTCGCTTTTCTCAGCCAGGAAGTGCTGAAAGCAAAAATATAATCAAATATAATAGTGTCACCAAAGTGAGATATTCAGCAAGACTGAAATGGTTGCTAACTACAGCCATAAGGAACGAACAGGGTACACAACTGCCATGGAAAATAGCTGCCATGGAACATGGCAAGGACTAAATACCATCTGTTAACCAAACTGTCCTGGAGAACAAAACGACCGAGAGAATTGCTTTGACATTTCTCTTGGAAATATTATTTGCTCTCTCCACAGTTAATGCACAGCACACAAAACCAGCTCGCCATCTTCTCCACGTACACCCCTGGTTCCTCTTGGGATTTTTGTATACATGTAACATTATTTCATTGTATTTAATCTCATTTATTGATTTATTATCTGACCTTATATATTGCATGACCATTTTCAAATTTTACATACTTTTATAATATCTTTTATGGATGCCATCTATAAATGTCCCATGATAGAAGCTATTTTTAGTTCCATGTCTGTAGAGATAATTTGTTTCCATGTGCTCAGTAGAGACAGGCTTTACTTCCTAAGATTAGGAAAATGCAAGTTATCTTCTCTTCTCAGCCTTTGGAAGATCAGAGGTATAGCTTGGAAACAAGCCGAGTCAGACTTTTAAACTTCCACTTCAGAAAGTACCTGCAGTACAAGACGCAGGGTGTATCTGGATTAATCCATACAGTACCACTGTGTAAAACCTTTTTTTAGGATATTGGCAGTATATGACTTTCTGACCAAAGCACTTGCTGGTGTTACACTTCTTTTAATATTCAACAATATTCAACCTTTTCTTTTACAATCTACAAGTTCCTCGGTGTATAAGTTCTTTTTCCCCCCTCTCCTGACAGCACTTCTGTGACACACACTGTATATTTTAGTACTAATCCCCGCACACCATCAAAGAGAGAAGGAGGTTTGATTGTTACAGTAATCCCCAGGGATCCTTAATGGGTGAAAGTGAATGAGAGCGAAGGATTAGGGGGCTGTGACGGCCAATATATTCCGTAATTAGCCAGTTAACAGCCTCAGAGATGGCAGGATTACCCGGGTCTTAGCTGAAAACTTGACAGAGGCTACACATGACTGACAGATTGCACAGTGCTGGTGGAGAGGGAGCCGGTAGAATGCAAGGGGGAAAAAGGAAAAAAAAGAACTGGAGAGAAAGAGAAAGGCAATGGAGTGAGAAATTGGAGAAAGACTCAACGATTGTCTATAGTTAAACTTGTCATTTAACTAGGACGTTTGAGATTTCACCAATTAAGTTGAAGCGAGTGAGTGAGAGGCTCAACAGGCTTTTAATTTCCAAATAAAAATCAAATCAAATCATTCTTTTTGTTCTGTTATTGTCTGCTTACCAGAGAAATGACTTTAAAGTGTCCCTGTTTGGGAACGTCTGAACTCCTGCACTGAGACTTGCTCTTAACGACACAATGACAAACATGCAACCTGGACTGCTGGTATTTCTGGGTAAAATACCCAAGCTGTAATAATAATTTAATTCAGATACTTAAAATGACCTACATTTCTGTTCACCTGAGAAGGACCTCTAGTGGTCATGTGAATTATGACTTTTCTGGCAGGAAGTAAAGTAGTGCGTAAGCTGTCATACCACTACACTGTAGAGCCACAAAACCTTTCATGCCAACATCACATTACACAATATCAGCCCGGTAATGGCCCGTCGCAGCAGATATTAGGCGTCAGGAAAGGAAATAAGTGTTGTGTTCCTTTTATCCCTTGAAGTGTTTCATAATGGAAAACAACTGCTGTAGCATCAGGGACACATGAACGTCCTAATGAAAAGGACCGCACTGTACTCTGAAGAGAGAGAAGCAAAAGAAAAATTATTTAATTTATGTTAAGGTGTAACCATTTGACTCACAGTGAGGTCAGGAGTTGTTTACCAAATGAATCACACCTGTGGGGGTAATGTCAGTCTTTGCACAAATACTGAGTGAATTCTACCCTTTTTTTTACTAAGTAGAAAAGAAAATAGAGCCCACCTTCACCGCTGAGTGACAATGAATGCTTCCAGGTTCACTTTCACTCAGAAAAACATTACGTATGTAAAAAATAATATTCTTTGTTGGTGGAACAGTAAACATCACAAGTTGTGAAAGTCCAACATGTTGTCTGCCACGTCTCTCAGCCAAGTCACAGCAAGACTTTATGAGTCTATGGTGACCTTTAATCTGACACACTGACCAAGCAAAAGATCAAAATATCGGATAGTCTGGTCCCAACATAAGTGGAGAGGTCGGGGTGAATGGATGGATTAACAAAGCATATGACTTTAGCCATATTCACATGGGACTAGTATTACCTGGAGACTTTGCCATGTAATTTGTAAATGAAAAGTTCCACAGACCATTACATACCATATTCCGCCAAACACAGAGGTCCTGTGATTATATTAGTCCTGTGAGAATCGACATCACGTTGATTCTGAAGTTTTTTTTTTTTTTTCTGCCTTTGACAAATTGGACTTTATACACTAAAAACCACTGTTCACATCCTGTTTCATTGTTGGTCCTTTTAAACTTGACCTCTCCTTTACCAAATAACTTTTTCCCCCCAAACCACTATCTTACCCCGACCTCAACCAAGTTGTTCTGTACCTAAACTATCACCATCAAAACCTTAACAATAGCAATAGAAGATCAATAAACACTCGTATCAATCAGTAACCATTTTAGAATACACTGATAGACAATGTTGTCCTGCAAAATCACAAAATATCATATGTGTTGTTTTGGATGCCAATTACCAACGACATCATTTGTCATTTAGTTTGGAGGACTTGCCTGTGGTTGAATTTCGTATATATCTGATGAAATAGTGTTTCTCCTGTCTCTCAGCTCTACCAGAAAAGTATGAATAAGAGTTAACTTGATGCTCAGGTTTCTTATAGTTTCAATGTACACATAGTAAGTTCTTAGGTACACTTTTACAATCTAATGCAATCCAAATACTCTTACCCACCTAACATCTATCTTTACAAGGCTCATAATGTTCAGTTTAGTTGACATTGTTGGAAATGAGTAAATTCAGTTATATGTTTATTACTGGGGTCAAAGTTGAAGGTGGTGTTGTACCAGTCTACTTTATATTTAAAGGTGTTTCTAATTATTTGTCCTTCCTATTTATATACATGAGAGGGACAGAGTATTAGAAACACCCTCAGTACAAGTGAACACACCACACTCTGTTCGTAAACCCTCGGTTTGAAGGGACTGATGTTTGTTTGAGAACCATACATATTTTACAGGGGAACATATTGACACAGCAGCACCGTTGGCTAAGCTTCACAGAACCGTCCTGCTGTTTACAGGCAGGCCAATTCATACTTCAGACAAAAACATGTCAATAGAAAAAAAAAAAAAAACTGACGATCTTTCATCATATAAAAGGACCATCAGCTTTTGAGTGTATTGAAATGCAAAAGAAACTTTTGTGGAAAACTTGTTTTTCTCTGAGCTGTAATCAAAGCTGACGAACAAATATAGATAATGTGTATTTTGAGGGAAAAAAACACTACTGTACTGTCTTTTAGCAGATTTCTGCTTTTGTTTTTCACATCTGACATCTGTTTAAAGTGAAGTAAGTCCCAGTTTCTGAAATGTATCAGCTGTTAGTACAAATCCTTCATTTGTCTTAAAATGTATGTAAATAATAACACTGTTTCAATTGGCTTCTATCTTGAAGTTGTACAGTTCACGTTTGTACTTCTGTGTGTGTCTCGTGTAAACATCCTGCAGCATTTGGAAAACTATATTGTTTACAGCACATTATACAGTAAGTTTGTTCCAAAGAAATGTTGACCCTCAACGGCACAATGCCTCTGCCGTTACTGCCATGAATTCTGTATGGCAGCATTGAACATGGCTTTTCAACTGCTTTTTATAACGTGATTTACAATAATACAATATATCATATGTGCAGACGAGACAAACCTTCCAAAATGTCTCAGAAACAGAAAAAAGTCAAGATGTCAAACACTAAGATACATTTTTAGGAGGAAATATACAATTAATTAGTCAGTACCAAGTGAAGGACGCAGTGTGATTACTCTATAACTGATTTAGTTTGGAAACTTTCCCAAACCCCGTCGACACTCATTATGATTAAGGAAGATATGACAAAATTAAACGACATAATTTGGCATATTTTCCGGGGAGCCTCTGGAGGAGGGCTTGACCTCCGTTTGAGAGCTAGTACCGTGCCATTGCCAGCACCTGCTGTTTTCTAATCAGCACTCCTCCAAAGAGTGTTCCCTTGAACAGGTCCTTATCCTCTATGGGCCAATTAGAAGTCTCCCCTGTCTGTTGTTTCCTGGTTCCTCTAAAGTTCTGACCAATGACAGATGGCCAAATATAGAAACAACAGCAGACAACAAGACTACATTGGATGAAACACAACATGGGCATGCAATGATTTACAGGAAAGCAAGTGGATTAAAATGTAGAAGAAGAGGGGCTAAAGAAAGAAAACCAATAACAATCTCAACAATCATTCCCTAAGGGTCAACTAGGAATAAGAAGGTTTTGAAACAAACACTAAGAGATAGAAAGTAATTAAAAGGAAAGAGAGAGAGAACAAATTACCTTGTTATATATTATATAAAATTTGCCTCAGAATTATCTTTGTGTCACGCTGAATAGCTTCATGTTTCTCTGATGTGACATATGCTGTCTGTGTGATTAAGACACATTTGAACAATGTTTTTTATATTGGGTTAAGCTATAATCATTATACATCAGAAACTGACAGCTCAAAAGCAAAACATAAATCCTGCAAGAAGAACTATCTTATGTTTAAAAAAAACATCTTTGACACCAAAAAGTCAAATTTTCAGAAGCAATAGTGGGATGTTTCAAAATTCTACAATGATGTTTGAATGGATCACACAATCACAGACTCAAAATTGTTCAACCTATTAAAGGAAAACAAATAAAATGGTCAAATTAGAGTAACAGCACATTCTGCTAAAACCTCAACACCCTCAGAGGGCTGAATTGTAAGAACTTCTCAGGTTTTGCCCTCCTTTTATCCTAACTGTCTCCCAGAAGGATACGATCTTGTTTAGGTTATTGCTTCTTTGCTTAATGATCTTTATTTTAAAAAAAATGAAATAAAATACAAAAGCTGTTTGATCTAAGCAGGAAGGAAGGATTCATTTAAAAGGAAATTCAACTTTTCCAGCTAATTGCTTCCATTGAGCCAGGTGAAATCAAGTGAAAAACAAACCAAAAACAGAGAAGGGATTATTTCCAATTAGCCCCACTGTGGCAGACAGTATCAATCAAGTACAGATAGTATCTCAGCGGTATTTGAAGGGATATTAGAGTCCATGTTTGACCCACATAAACTGCACGACATAAAAACACAATCTATAATGTTTCACTTTTCGCCTCCTGGATATGGTTTCATTTGTGTGTGTCTTCCTGGATGATTGACTTTCCCCCTGAGCAAAGACTTACTAGTTCAAATTGTTCCATTTCAGCAAGCCACACATTTTAAATGTGACTTACACATTAACTTGAATAATGAATACTTGCTCTTTTGATACTTTAAGTACACTGTGCTGGTACTATGTGTACTTTCATCTATGTAACATGTTGATTACAGAACTTTTACCTTTGATTGAGTACTTTTAGATTGTTTTATCTATGTCATTTCTTCTGCTAGGTGTAGGTGGGGCTACTATCTTTGTCTTTTCACCTGTTGTGTCTTTCGCTAATCCATGACAGATATATTCACAGATTAACATACAGAAACACGTACAGAGCACATGCCCCATTTAACACATGTATGTAAACAAAGAAAATAAAATTAAACTAAGGTTCTGTATTCTCTTTATTAGAATTTGTTTCATTTATGTTTTAGTGTAACAGGTCCCCTCTTTGGTCAGTAACGGTAGTGCTATAATTCCACGATCATTCCCTCTTAGTTTACGTGTAGCAGTGTTAAGAGCTCCCGGATTAATTGTCACCGATCCTTGTTGTTTTTTACTCTGTTCATGTCATAGATGCTTTATTGATGATTGTGTATCTTCTCAGAGTAGCCAGTTTGTTTAGATTGTTAAGATTATGCTAGCAGCACAAACTTAGTAAACACTGTTAGCACAGTTAACGTCATATTTCAGAAGAAGAATGTTAAGATATATATATATTGTAGAGTCATATGGTAAATATCCTGTAAGGAATGCAGTTCATGATTTGTGTATTTTATTTCTGTCTAACTTCATACATCATTAAACATGTAGGGAAGACAGTACAGTAAGAAGCCATTGGATTAACAAGCATGGAAAACAAATAAATGGTGTAAAATGCTTTTAATTGATGGAGTTTAGCTTAAAAACATCATTAAACACGTAGGGAAGACAGTATAAGTACAATAAGAAAGGACTAAATGCAGTAAACTTACATTTAGATACCCATTTACACTGGTGCCCACCTAAGATTGTAATAGAACCCAAGAGCTTTCATGTACAGGAGTATCTTATTGTATTTTAAAAGAGAGTTGCAACCTGAACATTTGTTTAAATGAAAATATCACAGGTTGCTTCTTTAATATTTACTCTTCTGTTTAGTCTCAGTGTGTCGTCTCCGCTCCAGAGGTGAGGTTGTATCGTGTTTCTGACTCTTCAAACAGAAGCTACCGCTGTGCCTTAGAGGAGCTGCAGTCATGTAATCGGTTGCTTGACAAATATTTCAGTTGAGTGTATTTCACTCTCAGCCAGGTGTGCTGCCACCTCTCTCTCTGTATGCAACAGAGGGAGTGCTCTCCAGAAGTCACCTTGGCTAAGAGCAGAAACCAGATGAGCAGAATTGAGATGGCGAGAGGAAGAAAGAGAATGACGTGGGAGATAGATTGAAAGGAAGTGGGAGGCATGAGAAGATCACAGAATCACAGAAAGTGGGAAATTTGAGAGATTAAAGTACAAAAAGTGTTGGGAGAAATTAAGAGGCAGGTGAACGAGATAGGAAAGATGCAGCTAAGATTCAGATGATAAAAGCATTGAGAGGGAAAGAGAGAAATAATGTATGAGTGAGAGACAAACAAGACAACGAGGGGGCAAAAGGACAGAAAGGGCAAGATGAGCACAAGCAATTTGCGCCAGGGCAGGTCTTTGGCAGCTAAGATCGATGCCACTCATGACAACACTGTCATGTCACAAACACACACACACACCATGTTAAACAGAGCTGACTGACAGGGGGGAGGGAAGAAGAAAAAAGCCAGAGAAACATGGTACTAATCAGGGATGTCAAAATACACATTAGTGTCACGCAAGAGTTAGAAAAGAAATGGAGCAAACAGCCATTTGTTTACTAAATGCATAGTCACTTAATACATAAAATGATCAATGATTCAAAGACAAGGATTCATGACAAAACACATAAAAAGCTGAGAAAATGAACACCTATCTCCTCCAAGAATGCAATTTACCTCAAATGAAACGGTAGTAAAACAGTAACCCATATTTTTTCCTTTTTATGAAATACAATAGAGCTCAACGTTCAGTGTGCAGTGTAATTCATACTCTCTTTAGGGAAAGAGAGAAGACAGTACAAGGATGGGAAATGAAAGAAATATGGAATAGGGGGATGCGAACAAAATTACACTTCAAAGTAAACATCTTTTCAGCATGTAAAGTGGTTTTCATTGGTTTTCAAATAGTGTGTTTTGTGCAGCAATTGCAGCTGGTGGAAACACGGAACGGTGGAGTGGAAAGTGAGAAGAAAAGGGATTGATCATTTCTTGCACAACTGAGTAACCCCGGATACTCAATAAGGTGAGGCTCTCGAGGGTCATGAGAAAGACTGGCGTAGTAGAGCTAGCATTAGCAAGGTGATCTGCCTGCATGTTCATATGCAGGAGAAGCATTAAAAGAAGAACTTTCCTTCTCTAGTATGCTCAACCAGCCTCTTGTCAGAAATAAGTTGGTCATAAATAAGCCTGAGGAGCTTGTGCTTGTCCAGGGGAGGCGCCCACCTATGGTGGAAATAAAAGGGCTGCCATCATCATCATGCCAACATCAAGTGTAATCAGAGGAAACTGGTAGCAACTAGGAATGGATCACATGGAGAATGTATCCAAAAGTGGGAGAAATGGAGAAAAAAGCAACACATCCTCTCAAACAGAGCATCCAACTTCACTCAAGTGTGTGCACACTATTCTCTCTTGTTATTTTGCAATCTTCCCATCCTTCTCTCTTTGTATTTCTAGCATCATATTCTTTCCACGGCAGTCCCTGAGTCTGTTTTCTTCTCCTTTTTTTTAATCTTTCTTCATTGTCTCCCGTCTTTCCCCCTCTTTCATAAATAATCACTAAAATGGCAGCTCTCACAGCTTTCTGCTCTTCACATTACCGCTCTAAGTCAGATACCCTGAAGGACGGTACTGAGACTACACAATCACACAGACACATACACAACATGACATGTAAACAAATATATACAGTACCAGATGGCAGGAACACGCACACAGCTTATGCATGTGTTAATAGGGAACACACACATGCACGCATACTCACAAAAATGCCTATGCACATACAGTATGCAGTGCACATGCATAACACTTAAACACTTCCATATGCACACACATACACAGTGCAATTTACGTCAGTAGATAAGAGCAGACACTCAGGGTACAGGAGAGCCCGGATTGTGACTGTCATTCAATCATATTGCACATTCCTGTAAATGATATGTCATATTCTTTTTTAAAAACAATTTCAATGTCATTTCTGATGAAGACAGATAGATAGAAGACAGATGGGAAGTTTAGCGAAGAGAGAGCAGAGTTTATGAAGAGGGTGTTTTTCAACCTATTAAATGATATCCCCATTCATGCATTTATCCTGCCTCTATTCTTCACTCACTAAAAATAATTGCATAAACGTCACTCAGTAGATGCAAATTGATACGGTGCAAGGCCAGGTGTAATTGGCCAAGTAATACCTGTTCCTTGAAACGTCTGACAGCTAAAAAGAGAGCAAATCTAGATTTTTATACAGCAGGTCTATTGTAGCAGTAAATGGAGCATATGGTATAAAGGAAATGCTACGTTGTATACAGTATATTACTATGCATACACACTATTAAACCGCTATATATCTTTTCACTGATACATCACATTTCTCCTTCTTTTTCCTTCATTTCATCTTTTAGGTTTTCTGCTGAACATACACTGGGTGTAAGTCCGGGAGACAAATCTGCCGTTATCACTGAGTAGAATTACATGCCTACCACAGACATCATATAAAAAATGTTCACCACAGCATGTTTGTTAACTTTCCCACTGAATCCCACTAGACATTACTGTACATTCATGTTATTTAAGCACCTACTGAATCACAGGCAGCCCCCCCGCCCACACACACACACACACACACACACACACAGAAGCACACGCACTGCTGTGGTCACCCTGCATTATAAAACCGAGCAAGCTAGCATTTGTTTTCTTTCTTCCTAGATGTTTTCGGCGCATGTATGAACAAAACTCTGACACCAAAGTGAAACTGATAATACTGAATCGCCATTGTGACTTACAGAAAAGCAGCCTTGTAGCAGTGAAGCTCCACTTACCGGTGACTGAGATCGCGGTCACAGTACGTTACTTCCTCATTGAAAACGTAATAACAACCTGGGAAAACTACAAGAAACAAACATAATGTGACAGTGCCAACACCTTATTGACAGTGTTGGTATAAGATCTCATAGTGTCATGTGTTGGGCTATGACTGTTGCATTCTATTAAGTATCTATAGTATTCTGTGCTGTCCACATGATATGTGTACCATTAGGTGGCTACGTTCTGTCAGTTCATTCAGCATGAACAAACTTACGTTATTATTTTCATGTATGCAGGAAGAACTATTCATAAAAATCGCCCCGATGGTAACCTGTGTTGCACATTGTAAGCAACAGCCGATACTGTGAGGTTCAAAAGCTTTCATGGCTATTCATCATATGTTGGATTTACTCACAGAATAATCATTTTAGTCAATATGAAGTTTGGTGAAAATGTCACTGTAAAAAGAAAAAGTAACTGTACAGGACTAGTGCTGTCAATGAATATATACAGTTATTATTATTGTAGCACAACATAATAGATGTAGGACATGCATGTGGGCTGAACATGTGGTACAGCAGACTACATTCCCAGTTGCAGTTTCTTGAGCTAATTTCTCCCAGTGGTTATTTTTTTGTACATATAAGCTGTACTGATTTCAGAGCAGGTTAAAAGTAATAAATTATATCGCACAGCTTTTATGCATAAGGTAAATCAGCTCATTATCACAGGGCCAACGTTGAGCTAAGCAGTCCCCTAGGAAACATAGACTGGCTGTAGGAGCTGCAGCTGTTTCGTGTGTGTGTGTGTGTCACACAGTCCATTTGTTGTCCTGCCTTGACAAGTACCTTTTTATTCTATTAAATATTACAACCAGTTTAATAAAATGATCAATAATACTTTGTATAACAGGAGTTTGTGTATATTTGTGTACCGTGTGTGTGTGTGTGTGTGTGTGTGTGTTTTTGTGTGGGCAGATGTGAATGGTGTGTGTGGTCAATTATGTGTGTGCCTGTGTGTATGCTTAAGCCTGTGGGGCTAAATAACTGTGTCTTAATGAGGTTATGGTGGATGTCTTTGATTAAAGGTGTGCATGTGTGTATCTCCTTTGAACAGTTTGGTATGTTTTCCTTTGAACGATGAATACTAATACAGAGCAACAGGACGTTTTTCATAAAAACAGCAATTCATTTGGTTATTCATTACTGCAATAAATTACTTTGATTGTGGCTTTTTCCTCAGGGCTGTTTAACATTCAGGAACATGCATCGTTGAATTGTCCCCAAAGGAAGTTTGTTCAGGTCAGTATCATACAACAAACAAGACAATAATTAAGTAAATAAATAAGATAAACAGAACTTATTGCAAATATATTATACTGTTAGATTGTAAATATGTGTCCAATAAACTCTGTGTACAGTCGCTGTTTTAAATGTAAGATTTGGTCTCTTTGCAAGTTTTATAACCTATATTTGCAAGGCCAGTCTTTCACAATTTAAAAAAAAGCTGTTAAAAGTGAAAAGTGAGACGTAGGAAAACCCTCAAGCAACAAAAGTATTGACCACATCATTTGTTGTGATCTCTGAATGGAGAAAAGAAAGTGGATTGCTCGTATCCCTCATTTGATGTGAAGTTGATATTACCATTTACAAAAAGTATCATGTGCACTTTTGAAAAAAGGAATTGACCTTATCAGCATAGAACAAAACTCACATCATGATGACTGTCAGTTGCAGTCAATTATAATAAATGTGTTTTACAGTATGTGGAGGTAGAGGGTAGTAGCAGTTCAGTTAATACTGGAGCTTTTAAAGTGGCTACAGAGCATGAGTTGCAGTTTAGATGTAGGGTAAAACAAAGAGTAATTGATATTAGCATGGTGTCATTACGACTGTAGCTCGTTTTGCCTAATGTGCAGCTTTTGACATAAACTCTATATCACAATGTAGATGCGTCAACCCCACGGAAAAAAGACTTAACTTAAACTCACTCTCCCAGTTCTTGTGTTATTGACCCTCTCTGGAAGGCCTTTGTGAAAATGGATAGCCAGTTTTTACCCAAAGCCTTTGGATTCTGGTCTGTAATGATGACATAGCTCTTCCCTAATGGAGCTTCAGCCTTGACTTACTGTATGGTGCCTGATTTACTAATCAATTCATTGATCACTGGGTTGATTGATGTCTATACGGCCCTTCGGCTTTCTATTCTAAGCTCCCTGAAAGCCGCACAATGCTCACTCATGCTCTGTTCATCTTTCCCTGTTTCTCTCTCTCTCTCGCTTCCCTTTTTCCACTCTCTCCTCATTCTTCCCTGTCCAAAACTCTGGCGTCAGGCTTTTTCTTTTTTCCTTGAAGGGAATGGAGCAGCCTATCTCGTTGTATCCCTGACACTATAAAATATTACGCTACAGGGATTGAACGCTCTCGCTCCTTCAAGCACCAACACGTAAATCTCTCTGCCTGTCAGCGGCCTAAACATACACGGCCCTCGCTCTGTATAAAATGCCATTGCTTTTTTTTTTTTTTTAAGTGGAAGGATGCATCGTTACTGAACAGGCTCCAAATGGAATTGAACCTTGAACTCTTCAAAGGTTGGATGGAGGGGAGATTGTCCGGGGGAGATTTGTAAATCTGGTCGTTGATGGCTCATCTCAAACACCCGGCCCCACCCCCACCATCCACTTCTCCCGCCTCGGCGTGAATGGGGGTGTAAATCGCTGTGGCTTTGTGAAGCGGGAATAGAGTCAGAAAGTACTTTAGCCGACATGGCTGTAAAAATAAATAAAAATAATAAAAATACATAGATGGATGAGGGAGCTACAGGCCTGACAGCCCAAGAGCAGACCTGCCAACACTCCCATTCTTCCCCCCATCTCGCAGCGCACTCCTGTTTTGTTGTTTCTCCCAGGAAACTCCAGTTATTGCCCTCAAACTTTATAATGAATAATCGTCATACACAGATCCATAAGTTTTGTATGCTTGTCTGACAACATGACAACACACTACACAGACAATCCTACATACAATTTCAACCCATCTCACGTCACGTCAACCCACAACCTGATTCAAGGGGCACAACTGCAAATTTAAGCATAGCTGGGCTGGATAAATCTTGTTGTTTTGTTTGTTTAGTGATTTATTTGCCCCCACCGCCCCACACACAGAAAAAGTCCCATATTTTGAAACCTAAATATCCAAGCAAGCATGGCAAGAAAGAAAGTTTGGTGGAAAGAGACCAAAAAGGCTGGAGATAAAAAGGAATAAAAAGAGCATACGAAGGAGCTAAGAAAGAAGTAAAACAGAGTCAGAAGTAAGAAGGAGAAATTGAGATTGGAAGGTAAAAAAAAAAAAGTGAGGAGAAGAAAAAGTAGTCAGGAGGAAACCTGAACATTTGCGTCTGTAAACCATAAATCCTAAAATGACTGAGGTGCCGTCAACATGCAAACTCCAGCTGACTGACAGCTTAATGATTGGCACTTAGAGGGGAGGGGAGGGGAGGGGAGGGGAGGAGGGGAGTGTGGGTGGGGCAGAGATGATGGATAGATGGGGAGAAAGAGTAGTTAATGAGAGAGGAAACAGAATGGAGATGCTTTAGGATGGAGACGCTTCAGGCTGGGTGATGAATGAATCTATGGATACATGGGTGCACATATGGATCTGTGGCTGGATGAATGGAGTAAATTAGTCAATAGAGAAAAGAGTCAAAATGGCTTCATATAGTAGTTTTAAAACTACTATCTTGGTATAATCATGCTTAACAAATAAAATGGTGTATAAGATGTCTGAGCCTGTATGATTATAGTACATCCCTTGTTTCTTCCTGTTGGATGTGGCTCCCCTTTCTCACTCTTTTGCATCTTTTTTAGTTTTATTCATAGCTGAATAAAATGGTCAAACAAATGTTCCATATGATGAAGGCAGGAGCTGGAAGGCGCTGCTCTACAGAAACCCTAAAAGTGTTTATTTAACAATCTCCAATGGCGTCCAAGAGCATCTGAATGTATTGTTTCCAATATAATGTCAAATGAAATGACCTAGAGGCTAGAGGCTGTCTAAAATGGCAGCAATGGTCTCATTGTTCATGTTATTTATACCAAAAACATAATTTTTCAGGAAACTAAAATTTCACTAAATGTCGTCAAATTAGAATAGTGAAACAGCTCCTTTGAGTTGCAGTGTGGTGTTAAATGTCCCTCAGCTAAGGTGGTATTGGGCCGCTATAGAGGTAATCATGCCAGGTCTACAGAAGGGAAGCCAGGCTAAGTTGGTATCCCATTATTAGTAACTTCATGACACTTGCACACAAGTGCTCAGACATTGTGACGGGAAGCAGCCACTGTGGCTTCTTCCACACCAGCTGAACCATAGACAGTTAACAACACGATTCAAAAGAAATAAGCAGAAGTTTGCAAGTTCGAATGTTGCTAATAATATCAGCTGCCATGTTTTTTTGTGATGCTAGCAGCAAAGGAGGCTGGAGTTCTGGTTAGGAGCAGATGCTAAAACTGATTGACCGAAATGAGAAACTGATGGGAAGCCGAGCTACACCGAACCAGAGCTACAATACAATGGAGTTATCTGCGAGGAGGACTTTAAGTCCAGAGGGACATTATATAAAGTGGTTGAACACTTGGACTTCAAAGAAACCGGTAGGTGAATCAAACATGAGTGTAATTTGTGTTTTTGCAGCGGTCTGGTGCTTGGTTGTTGGGCATTTTTCATCCTTGCTTTTGCTTTAACTTGTGCTATATAAGAAATTGGCTTTAACGCAGCAACTTGTGTTATGGATGTTGTTTTTAATGGAACTATTGTAACAACACATCTTTGCCCAATGTTTCTGTGTACAGTAACAGCCATGACAGCAATGTGACTTGAAATTGATTTTTTTTTTTTTGTCTTCTTTTTTGCAGCCAAGCGCTCCATATTTGATGGCTGTGCATTTTCTGAATGACAAAGACATAACTGCCTGTGACAACCAACTGTTAGAAAGTGAAAGGAATTGCTCACAAGAAAGGGGGGCAGAGAAAGAGCAAGACAGCCACATCTTAGACTAGGACAAAGGAAAACAGAGAGAGAGAGGGAACAGTACCATACAACAGAGCGAAAATACAAAGAAGACATGTTGAACACGTCAGTGGATATTAAGAAGAATCTGTGTTGTTCTCTTGGAATAAAAAACACGATTCATGTTAAAGACAAATAATTAGAAATAGATCATATTTACTGGATTGTTCATATTTTAACCTACATGCAGGACAACAGGATGGTGAAGATGTATCTTAAAAAGTGGTTTGATCCCATGTCTGATTCAATGTCCTTCACCAAAACAAGGTAACATCTACTACTCTAGAGACAATACAGCCCAGCCCACTCTGTTACCCACCCAGGTGTCGAAAAGAGACATTTACTCAGTGCAGACAAACACAACAAACATTATGAACAACCTGTGAAATTTTCAACGTTGGTTGATGTTAGATTATTGAAATAATCGGCGAGCGGAGAAATGTACTCCTGGACAGAATCCTACGTGAACTTGCAAGTATTTCTGAGTTGTGGCACACCATGAATCACATGCTCAGGTCTGAGATTTACTGCTCTCCTTCAAAGCTTGGCAGCAATAAGCTGTTCAACCTACAGGACTGGCATTTTGTGTTAATCAAATCTGCTGAATGCGATTGTCTACCTAAAGAACTGACTACTGAGTATTTACCATTGAATATAATTTTTTTAATCTAAATTTCTTTTTAATTTTATTCAAATTAGTTATCCTGCTGTTTTGATGTGATCACAGAACATATTGTAAACTGTAAGCCAGTAATACTATTTGGCTTTAAATTCAAAAAGTGTAGTTTTCATTTCAGGGGGAGACCACAGACACACACACACACACATAGTGACACTCTTTCTTCTAATCCCTTTGTTTAGTACACACCATTATGAATATAATACCCTTTTTCTTGGCAGAAAATGCACCTTAGAAAGTGAAACTTTTAATATCTGCACCCGCCTGCATACACATCACCTGTGAACGCAAAATTATACACAAACACACAAACTCTTTCTCTCTCTGACACACAATAACACATCACCTGAATACACATGCATGCTAACAAGCATAAAATCCTTCTTAAATTGTTTGGTCTGAAGACACACACACACACACACACACACACAGGGTGGATGGAATGAGGAAGCTTGATATCGCAGAGGGACCACCAGGGAAAACTCAACTAAATCAATTCATATAATGAATGACCCAACAGACTGTTGCTTCCTCTCTCTCTCCCTCTCTCTCTATCTCTTTGTGTGTGTCTGTGTGTGTGTGTGTGCGCGTGTGCGTGCGTGTACATGGCCTGAGACCAGCGCACATTCATAAATATTGAACAGTTATCTTAATGCTTTCATTATAGCCCTGACTCGCTGTGGCCGAGCTTTGTCCTTTTGACTCTTTGTTTGAGGAAGCTGGCCCTTTCTCAATCTCATCTGCTTATATTATAGCTTGGTATCCAGCTATACCTACTGCGCTGAATTAATGATAGGGACAGAAAGGAGTGTGTGTGGGGGGGTGCAGGGAATGGGAAAGCAAAGGAAGAGGAAGTCCGTGGAGGATAGAGACACAGGGAGGGGTGTTGTGGTTGACTAGATGAGACATGCAAACTAAAAACTATCTATGAATATATGTAAATATGATGGATGTGTTTGGGTCTAATTTCTCCAGCTGCCTCAGCTAACCCCATGTGAGGCGTATCGTGATGAAAACTGTGAAAACCTCTCTGTGATATCCGTCTTACCATCACAGGGCCGGTTCCTGCTGCTCTGTTATTGCAGAAAGACGAATGCATGCAAGTTCCACTTTTTTTTAACTGCACGCTGGCTGAACTGCTGCTCCAGCCCCAGAAGGAATAACTGGGTGAAAAAGCAAATCAACTTTTGCTCTCTTTGCAGCTGCAGGAAGTTACATGGCATGGTTCAATAACTCAAGTTCAAAGTTAAAGTAATAATTTACAACATCTTGTGATTAAAAGTCTGATTTCCAGTCTGATTGACAACACAAAGTGTGATTCACCTTAAAACAGTTTGTGATCACGTAGTCTTGTAGGAGCACCAGTATACTCACTATACTTTACTATATGTCTGACCAATAGAAACTACAGTACAGCCTACAACTAGAAACAATGATCAGTTTTCTAATTTACTTTTTTGTATATATTTTTTTACCATTATTGTACTGAGATATCAAACAGTTTTAAGGGATCAAAATGCCGCCAATTTAATTGTCCAACATTACTTGTATCTAGAACTACTTCATCTTCAGACTTCATCAACATTAAAGAACATTTAAATAATATCTTATTTAAATGGTCCCTGGTGAAGGACACAAGCCAAAACATGTTAGCCTGACAATAAAGTGTCTCCCTGTTCCATGGACCTTGCAAGTTGCCCTACTAATAATGATGTAACTACTTAGCTGACGTTAGTTTCACTGCCCTTGTTATACTTCTGCTACAGTCGCAAAATGTTTTGACCTCCTTTGGAAATTTTGCTTATCTCAGGATGAGATATGTTGTGGTTTCGAGATGATGAGGTAGAAATGATGTTAGAAACAACAGCTGCACATAGAACTAAACTCACAAATAGGATAACTGATAACCAATTTTTAAAAAGCAGCTTGTCACTATCTTCAAGTTTTCTTTCTGATGATCTCCAGTGGTTCAAATTCTCACTTTGCTGTAGTCTTGTGGAGGTGGATGCAGGGTGCGCAGTCTAAGGTGAAACAGCCTTTTATCCAAAATAGATCGGTGAAAAACCCTCTTTAACCTATTTGTAAGTTCCTCTTTACGTACAGTAGGGGTGCATCCTTCTGATACAAAACCTGACTTGGCCAGCGGTAGGTGGTAACCCACCACAAACGTGTCTGCTGACACTGTGGAAAGATCTGCTGTATGGATGCATGATAGCTGCAGACGTATCGTATGCAGGAGCACTTCTGGTTCATTACTGGATCCTCTACTCTAAAAAGTTTGTCTTGATCTATCCTAAATTATTTCTCATCATTCCAACAAGTCACCAAGCACCCGGTTCAGTTTGCACTTCTCCATCACCGCGCTGCTTTCTTACAATTGCAGGCATTTTTTACTGCTACACTTTTTGTAAGTCTGATGTTGGTCCTGGCACTGTTGGCGCTCGAGGCCAGCTCATGCAAACATGCTCTGCAAAATATTTTATGTGTATCTGAATCAATTTCAGAAGATGTGAGTCAAGCATGATAACATATTTGCTTCTGTCTGGGTCCTGTGTCACTGCTAGCCAGTTGTCCTCGAGGCAACTGCCTATATTACTTTTTTGCCAATCATCATGTTTGTGTATGTCAGACTGGATTAGAGTGTCAGCTAAGTGTCAACCTTTGTCGTGTGTGGCGCAGAGTGTGTGTTTATGTGCACGTGGCTAGTGAAGAACAGGACAGAGTTGTTGGGCGGTGAGAGTCAAACCTCAGAGGCTGCATTTTGATTCTCACTCTGTCTTACATGCACAGACTCGTACCCTGACACACTCACTCACACACACTGCAATCAGTCAAACAGTGTCAACTCTAACATCGCTCTCCACTTTGTGAGTTCGGCTGCGTTTGTCTAATATTCTCTCAATAAACTGAGCACGCTACCAGAGCAGGGTTGTGCGTGACAGGGAGGGAGAGAGGTGGAGAAATAGCTGCAGATACATGAACAGAAAAAACAGGCAGAGTACGTTTCTGTGTTTTCTGCAGTTCTGTAAAAGTAGCAATCAGCCTGCATTGATTTCTCAGCATCCCCTGGTGGTTTAGCGCAGGCTAAATTAATGGTAGATTACAACCCTTTAGCTCTTTCTTGCAACCTTCGTTTTGCTTTTTCTTCTTTTTCCTTCACATTAGAAAGTTCTCTTTTTTTCTTTTGGCTTTCTCTTTTTCTTTTCCTCTCAGCCACTTTCTTTCCTTGTCTCTATATTAGTTGCCTTTCCACTTCTCCCTTTTCAGCTACTGCACTCACTGCCAATCCTCCTTCCTTTTTTCATAGTTTTAGAACTTTAATCTTGTTTCCTGCCATAAGCAGGACAAAAAAGAATCAAGTTTGCCATAATAGACACTAAACATTCTGGTATAGTGTGATTTAATTTGGATTGAATCTATTTGTCTTTGCTTCCCCGCAAAACTTTGCAGTATTAGTGCAATAGGTGGTGTGGTGGGATGTACAGTGGCTGTCCTTGCTTCCTCATAAACGTCTCTTTGAGCGCATAAACATTTTTCAGAGTATTTTGTGGCAGAGCAGAGAGTGATTTTTCAGCGAAGCCTTCTACAAAGTTTGTGTGCGGGATTGGGTTATGAATCCACATGACAGGGCTGAGACAGAGCAAGGACACTGCGCGTGCGCACGCACACACACACACAGGTTATTTTTCTTTCCCTGCCTGTGTCTTATACACACAGTATGTAGAAACCAGTAGCATTTTTTGCTGACAGTGCAATTCCCAACAAGAACAACAACAATAACAATAGGTTTGGCTTTTCTGCCGCGGTAGTGGAGCACTTAGCCTGGTACACCTCTGTCTGTGTGTGTGTGTGTGTGTGTGTGTGTGTGTGTGTGTGTGTGTGTGTGTGTGTGTGTCTTCTAAGGGAACAGAAGAAAAATGGGCAAACAGAAACAATGGTATGGAATACAATTTACATTGTGCTATCTTGCACGGGTCCCTAGAGGGCTGCAACTGCAGGAACTGAGACATCTCCTGTGTGTGTTTGTGTGTGTGTGTGTGTGTGTGTCTGTGTGTGTGTGCCTGTGTGTGTATAGAGGGTAGGATAGCAATGGGATTACAATGTGTGTATTAGTTAGTGTGTGCACATAAAATAGATACTGTTCATGTTTATGACAATGGGATATGAGCATATCACTGCAAACAACCATCTGAAGAATCTGTGTGTGTGTGTGTGTGTGTGTGTGTGTGTGTGTGTGTGTGTGTGTGTGTGTGTGTGTGTGTGTGTGTGTGTGTG